>JAVQJG010023248.1:0-12534 GCA_036024015.1 Craterocephalus amniculus
CAGTATTTTACTTTTGAAAAACATCACAGTAACTCACTTTACAGAAGCGCAGTGAATTACTGTGTGTTTCACAGTAATTTCTAATTATCTATTTTTTTACAGTAGTGATATTACTGTGATATATCTACTGTGAATTTTTACAGTATTTTGTTCTGTACTGTGAATTTTTACAGTATTTTGTTCTGTACTGTGATTTATACAGTATTTTGTAAATTACTGCTTTTCATACAGTATTTTACTGTCACAGTAACTAACTTTACAGAAATACAGTAAATTACTGTGTATTTCACAGTGATTTTTTACAGTGTACATATCACAAATCATCTAATACAATAAAAAAGTTAAGAAAAAATAATGCTACTAATGATGATTAACAAAAACTATAAACATGCTGTTGAAGCCAGACTTCTTTTAAAGCAGCACTGGTGATGTTTGGCAGATTATTTGCTTATCGCCGACCAATAATAAACTCTAATCCATCAGACTTGCATCCTGTCTCCTCTCTGAGTTCTCTCCAGCCAGTAAAAGGGAGTTTGGTAATGCCCCTTGCTCTGTCCTCCCTCTGTTTCCTCCAGTGATTTCCTTCTGTTTCATAGCTCAATCAGCCGTTGGTGTGTGTTCAAAACAGTCTTTGCATTGATATTCAGTGGCTGGCATGTGACACAGTGCCCTAAAGCAAAACTTAGCCATCACGTAGTTGGGCTTGGGTAAAAAAGCTGTGAAGTGCTGTTTCTCAGCCTCAATACATTGCAAGGCAATGGCAGCTCCAATGTGCATGATATAAACATTATCATATATATAAATATTGGTGTTTCACTCATTCAGACCAGAGCAGTTTTTCTCTTTGCCTTTGTCATTCTGGCCCTCTTTCAAGCCCTGATAGCCTGTATCTTTAAATCGTTATTACAGGCTTACAGTATGTGATGAGTTATAGTAAGCACAATGTTGTTTGACAAAATTATTACAGACAACTGCCATGATCTATCCTTTTTTTTCCTACTTTACAAACCTTGAAATGACCATTCTGACGACAAAAATGGTTCATACAGTATGTGCAGCTCATGTGTGCAGTCAGCTGGATGCGCGGCTGCCACTCAGGCAAAGAAAAGAAAAGGAGGTCTTCACATTTGCAGGGCTACTTGATTTTATTTTTGGAAACTCATTTCACTAAGTTTTGTCTAAAAAGAGTTCCATTTTATGTGTGTTTTTGTAAATAATCTAACAATGAAGCAACTCAGAGGTTAACAATGAGGAAAAAGGGGAAAGGGAGTGAGTCTACAGAGTGAAGGAGACAGCAGAGATAAGGAAACTTAAGTTATCAAGCACAACTAGAAGCGATAAGTGACAGTTACAATAAATAGCATTGTCTCATATCTTGTTTGAACAAGACAAAACTCAAAAAGTTTTTGTATTGCTCAGCAAAACTTTTACAGGGTTTTTGTTACAGCAGCACACACAGATTTAAAAAGTAGCTTTTGTCACATTCAGTTTCACTGCTTCATATGTTGTCTTTGCGGTATTTTTCTTTTCTTTTTCAAGGAGAAACTTTGTATGAACAGTTACAGTACAGTTGCTCCATATGTACAAATAATAATTTAATAAATTAATTAATTATATACATATATATATATATACACACAATATACACATGTATACATATATGTAGCTTAGGAATGGGCTCAGCTCTAAAACCTCACAGTATATTTCAGAAGAGCTGTTTGTGAAATAAACTAAAAAGAAACCCTGTCGGGAACATAAGTCAGTCTGATGAAATACCTCAGCTGTGCAATCTCCAGAGGCCTACAGTATTTTTGAGAGCGAACGTAAACTTCTGTTCTGTGCTCCACAGTGAAATAGGCTACAAAACACCGCTGGGACAATCAGTACTCACATAATCTCTTGAGGCCAATTGTAAATGTATACATGCCGGGCGATGGTTCAGGGATTTTATGTAAATACATTGTTGGCAATTCCAGACATCTAATCAAGGACTGAATAAGGGCCTGCATTCTGAGAAAATGCAATAAGCGTCAATTACAAGGTGGTGGAATGGAAAAGCAACCGTGCCCTGAGTGCCAAGAATCAAGACTGAGAAGCACTGATGTGGAGCAGTACATTTCAGCCATGAGCACCTCTTGTCCTCACAGCAGCCACACATGTTGTGTGGAAAATGCTGGAGTCCCATCTGGGATTATTTTTGAGCTAAATGGTCTGAATTCTAATTGCTGCTGAGTCTTCAAGGGGATTCCATTTGTGCCACATGAAACCACATCACCGTTGTCTCATTATACATTTAAATATAACTCCTGCCCAAATTATTTACAACTATAATCATGAATAAAATTGGGATGCTTTGTAATATAAAAAAACAACTGAATCTAAACATTTGCAAACCTCTGCAGCTCATCTTTCATTCACAGAAGAATGTGGAAAATGTGTCAAATAGTCAGTCAGTTTAATATTAAATGGATATTACAGTAGATCTTTTATTTGACAGGAGAAACCTTTCAGCATCTCAAAGAGTTTCAAATTTAATTTGTCTGACCATAGAACAATTTTCCATTTTAACTCACTTAATGTTAAGAAGAATTTTGAAAACAATCCTGAGTCTATTTCCATGACAGACCTATACATTCCTAATGAGGGCTTGAGGATCACGGGGTTGAATCTGCATTCATTTCCAAATTGCTCATAACTTGTAGGTGTCCTTATTTTACATCTGAAAGATATTCATTATGGATAATGCCAGTGATTAACATAAAGTAAAGTATACGCAGCTCTGGCCTCTTTATCTTTTTATCTGTAAATAACATTGAAAATCTTGTAAGACTCAAGAATACACAGGAAAAAAAAAACCTATTTGTGTCTGTGTTTATAAAGAGTCCAAGAAACAGGAGAGCATTAGGAACAGAAGATGCGATGGATAATCTGAGGAACTATTAACCAGTTACAAGGCTTTTCAGTTAGCTGTCGGTTTGACAGTGATTTCTGTTGCTTGATTTTTAATGTGATGATCTCAGCATTTTGATTATAAGTCTTAACTACTTCTAAATGGATGGTATGTTTGGCCCTCTGGCAAACATTCACATTTCAGTCAGAAGCATTAGCTGTTGAAGAGAAGAAATGTTTGCACAGTTGTTTTGGGCAACATATTCATACAGTACATAGGTTTTGCTCTTTATACTGTGTCATGTCAGTCTTCGTGCAGCTCAACATCAACCAGGTTGTCAACAGAACATTATTCTGCATCAACGTATATGCCTAAGATGTGAAACTGACGCCATTTTGAGAAGTATGCCTTCAGATAGATAGAAGGAAAGCAGAGCTACACGATAGGAGAGAGGCTAGTTGCTTCAGTGAATTGATGACACGCTTCAATTAAGTGCATGGTTTAAATCTCACTCATCATGTAGGATTATGAGTGGTTGCTCAACTTCCTAATCAGCTATGGAGGGCTGTAAAAAAATGTAACATATTGCTGCTCTCTCAAGGCGCAAAGTTATAGACCCAAAGCTTACATATTTAGCTCAGACTTGGACCAATACGCACCAGCCACAAAGCAAGTCATCTACTATTCTATTTTCAATAAATAAACATGATTGTTGGAGAAAATTCTGCCAAGAGATTCATTTTCAGGCATACAAAGAGCTGAAAAGGTCACACTAATCAGATGCCAAGAAAAGAAGGCGAGAGAAAACAGAAAGAAAATGGCTGGAACAATGAGATTGTTCAACAATTTGACATTCACAAATGTGTGTTCACACTTCCGAGGCGCAGAATGCAGCCGCTCGCTTGGAAGCGCCTATTGAGGCTAGTGTCTTGCTCAGAGTGACCCCCTGAAGTAGCAGTTATCGTGAAAAGAGTTTTTTTTTCATTCACAGCCAAACTGGAAAGGATCAAGCGTTGTCGCCTTTTGGGGGTCAAGTCTGTTTCTTGAATGGGGTGATTGCAGGGACGACTCATGACCACAGGGATCTGAAATGTTGGAACATTCGCATTTTCCTCCTTTCATAACACAAAAGTGGCCATATCCATTTGTAAATGAATTGCAATACTTTTTCTGCTTGTTTTTTTTTTCCCCCAAACCACTTTCCCACAAGCTGGAACTAATTAAGAACAGAAGCTGAGACTTACAAGTACCTGAGTGTCAGTTGTTTTTTTTCCTGAGACTATAATTATTAGCTAGGGGTCATGATTATACCAGCTCAGGAAATTATTGAAAGGAAGTTAACTGCATGACATTTGGTTACTGCAGAAAGTGTGGAAATGGCACTATGTGTCAGATTTATTTCATCACTTCTGTGAGAAAAAAAAAAAACGTGAAGTGTGTGCGTTTGTGTTTGTAAAATGTCATGCTTTCAGCCAGTCACCTTTACGAGGAGCAGGTTCTTAAATCCTGTGCATTGACACATAAAGCAAACCGATACTGGCGATATAGACACCCTTGTAAGGAATCTTTAGCTTTTGGTTGCATGATTTCCACCAAATAAATTAAGCTCCTGAGATCTTAATCTGAGGCTCACACAGGCTGCTTGCACAAAGTGCCAGCACCTCTCTCTCCTCGCCTACAGGGGCTCTCGGAAAATCAAGTTTATTACGGCTTCTAATTACAATTACAGTCTCAAAGGGTTTCCCGATGGAACAATAAATGAAAATGATTAATGAAAATGGCACGCCCCTCATCCTCCCCCCTAACCTTAGACCGTCAGTGAAACAAGAAGACACTCTTTCAGTGAAACTTAATTAGAGACAAGATGCATGAAGCCTTATGAAGAACCTTGTAATTCCCCATCCAGAAAAATGAAACGCAATGTGGTGTAAGTTAATGCAACTGATTATTATTAGTATTATTATTATTATTAGCAGTAGTAGTAGAAGTAGTAGTCTTATTACTTCTGGCTGCAAAACTATTAGGATGCTTTTGTGGGGGTGTTTGTGGGTTTTTTTTAACAGTTGAAACCCTCTTACAGATCAGTTCACCCATGTTTTGAGCTGGTGAAAACATGCTTCCTTTGACCAGTCTTCATCATTATGACAGCTTGACAGCATCTAGTTTAAAGAGGAAAAACGGGAATCCACAGAGAGACACACATCAGGAGTTGGGAGACAGAAAATCCAGGCTCTGCTGTAGAAAGTCAAGAAAAGGCGTTCCAATGGTTATTAATGTGTGCATTTGTTTTGCCCTTTTTCTATTTCCTGACTGCATAAGCATCCAAAACTTTGAGAAAATGATAGAAATGTGTATTTATTAAAGACAGCACATTAAAAGAACCAAATTCATCTCATGGCTACAAATACTTTTGCTTTTTCCCCCTTGATTTGCATTCAAGCAAAATATGTGGAATTATTTAAAAAAAAAAAAAAGAAGCTTGTTGCAAAGTGGTTCCAGACTTGTGCATCTGTGACTTAAGATATTTCAAACTGAGCTGCAATCCGATCGCAGCTCATTCTCATCACTTTTGTCTTGACAGCTGTGATGTATCTAACAATGTTCATTGTTCAGAACAAAATCAGGTCAAGGATTGCTGCTCTCTCTCACACACACACCTGGGAGATTGCACAATGCAAACACAGTCTTGTACTATTTGCTGCAGCATGATCATGGGTTAGAGGTGTCGCACAAGGGCACCTTGGACACATTTTGAAGCAAAGGAGTAGATGTTTGATATTTCCCCTTTTCTTTTCAGATGTTGCCCCCAGTCCCCTCTGATGAGAGAACAGAAGCCCAAGGTCAGGGAGTGGAGATGATCAGCTCCCATCTCCTGCTATACCGCAATGACTCAGATGAGATTACTTTATCACTGTCAGCAGCTGCACTTAAGCTTGGCATCCCTGTCAGTCGCGGTTGAACCCCGGTCACCTGCGTCTGTGCTCAAACCGCTGGATCCTGCTGAATAACAGGGCCCAATCACTCCTGTTTCTCGCCTCAGAGGCTGCTGTGCACAAACGCGAAAAGAGTAGAGGGGGGGGGGGGGGGGGTACGAGCGTCCTCTCCAGTTGTCGGGAGCAACACATAGAAGCTGGTGGGTTAACAGTGAGCCCTCCCAAACGTCCACTGCACGTCCATGTGGGCTCTGACCGCTGTGACAGATCACCGCCTCTAAACCAGCCCCTGGGTTCAGGGTTTGCCCCTCCTGTCCAGCACCAATCTGAGATGGGTAAAAGGAGGGGGCGGGAAGGTTAGTTTTAAGAGGGCAGAGCTTTGCGAGAGGACGCCGAATTATCCATCATTTCACAGCTAGAAGAAAAGATCCACACCAAGTGGATAATAACAGTTGAGGGAGAAATCTGTCGGACTAAACGTCAGAACCTGGTTAACTCCAAGGACCCCAAGGCGGGAGCGAGGAGGAAACGCAAGAACGCATCCCCTCAGTGCTGCTGGTGAGATTCTTATTTCTTTAAATGCTAGTCATTACCTGCGCTGAATGTGTCATGTGGCGTGGTTGGTTAGGTTTTCTGCATGTCGCTGTCTAGATAATAGCTGGAGATGATTTCAAATGTGCCCAGCGCCAATGTTTCATTCACATGCAACAACTGCTGTTTGTGGATCTACCGCAGTATAATTGATGGTTTAACAGGTCTCCCTCGCTGAAGTGGGGATGATGCTGGTTCGGAGGATGCTTTAGATGCGTATGATGAAGATTTTGCATGGGAATTAAGTGTTGTTTGGGCAGTGTTGGTCACATACGCGGGGGGTTTTCGCGTTGTGGGAATGCAGTTGTGACAGGACCGCTGTTAAAAGATTCATCTAAAAGCTTGACGAGCGAATGGCAACATAATGCGACAACCAGGGCTCGAGCGGTAATTGTTACTTTCTGTTAATGGGCAATTAAATGACAGCGCGCGTGACGTTCTTCTATGGAGGAAAAAGAAGCCGCTTAATATAAATCCGCTCCTGCACTCCAGCTGAAGTATGGAGCTTTGACCCCGCGTGCTGGAAACCCTGACAGAAACGAGCTACCGCAACCTGTCACCAGACTGTTGAGCGGAGGCTAACTTAACCTTGGAAGAAACCCCCCTCCCCACCACCAGCGTTAAAGCAGCGGAGTCTGGAGCTTTCTGCATTTCTCCCTCGTCTACGCTGCCATTAAAATTAATAACGCTTACGTTTATTTGGAGCTATAAACAAGTTTAAACGATGCAAAAAGAGCGAGAAAAGCAGCTGGATGAAGGAAGACTCTGGAAATATTACACTTTCATTTAGCCAAATGTTTTTCGGATATGACATTTCAACAGTTTCACTGAAAAAAACAGATAAATTAGTCTACATGTGTGTTTGTTTCTTGAAAAGTTTAACCCCTTAACGCCTAACGACCTAACCCCCCCTTCCTCTAGTTGTGGTCCTCGGTGACCGCCATGCATTCTGTGCTTAGTGGTAGTAGACACATGGTGAAAAATGCGAGGATGAGATGTTTTGCCAACATCAAACCTAGTACCTTCAATAATTTATATCCCTTCTGTAACATCTTCCAGACTGCAAAAGCCCCCCCTGCACCACCCCCAAAAAACACTTAAAACTCTTGTTAAAATGGCTCAACAGTCCAACAAATAAGATGCTTTCATTCATTTCTTGCCTGAAAAGGGCAACAAATGATCTCAATCCAAAAAGAGTCCCAGACAAAGTCTCCAATAGAACCCTCTTACTTTTAAAAACGTTTTTTGTGCACTTAGGTAGCTGTACAATATAAATGGTACTTTATATTTCTAAAGTTGTAAGGTCAAGATGCGTGTATGCCAAGAGGGAACTTTTAAAGAAGAAAATCTTGAAACAGCCATTATAGACGGACTGCAAAATGTAAGTACCTAAATAGCACATAAACATGTTTAGTGTGAACTTAAATTGGTTTCCATGCCCACAACTAATTCCATCTTTCACATCAACTTTATGGGATTGGTATTTACATTACTTTGGTATTTAAACTGTACTGAAGTTGAAAGTAGTAAATGATAATGGGGTTGGGAGCAACAAGTATGGAATTGCAGTCTGTAGTGTCCTTGGATTTTCTAGACGATCCATCTCCTGCGAGTGGTTTCTGTCTGTTAGAGGCCCTGATGGCTAAATGCCAACCCTATTTCACAGCATATAGTTGACATTGAGGTTGCCATTTCATTTTTTTCTCTGTATTGTACATCTCTTAACATGCAGACAACTTAGATCTTAATTTAATTTCTTCTTCCTTTCTACCTGCCTGTGTCAGAGGCCATGCTCTAATTGCTGGACATCATCCAAATGTCAAACATCATCCACATTAAAGATCATCCCGCTTCACCCTCTTCTGTCCTTTGCATACCTGAGCTGCCAAATTGTATTCTAAAAGTTCCCCTTCAGCACATACATCATTGTTTTTAGCACACCTCTGAGTGTGATGTAACATGCAGCCATATGTAGCCCCTCACAGCCAGCTCTCAGTCTGCATGATAAAAGCCTCATAATACGATGTGTCCCCCGACTCGCAAGTGTGACCGCAAATAAATGACTTTTCTCAGCCCGTTTCTTCATCTGGTGAGACATATGGAGCAGAGAAACACTCCCCCACACACATCACCCCCTTTTTTCACATTAAATGGCAGTGTGGTGAAAGGGAAGCAAATTCAGATTTATTGTCCAGCAGGGGATGTGTCAGGCAGAGCAGATTTTGTTGAAGGAAAGGGAGTTATCTTATCCGGGAGCCACAGATGGATATGCTGTGCTTTCATGACGTGGACAACCTGCTATATCGAAAGTGAAGTGATTAGAAAATGTTTGTAATTGTTGTTTTTCATACTCTGCATGCATATTCAGGCAAATAAAACATTTGGGAAAGACAGAGGTGGATTGCAGGATTTTGCATTTGCATTATTGTTCCTTGAGGCACCCTAAAGCATGATGCAGTAAAATGCAAAGGATCTCAAGTGATTACTAAATAAATGATGGTAATGTTTCCCATTGTACACCATCTTTGTTGCTGTTTGATGCGCCGTTTTTTTTTAAATGCGTCTTTTTAAGAAGGCAAACATTTTACCCATAAATTAATGTCTATATTTAAAAGATGATTTGGGAATGACTCTGAAGCTTAGTTAGCTTACCCTTCATTTCACTTCTAGTTCATGTTTGCAGTAAAAAAAAGAAAAAAAACTGCCTGAGCATTCATTGCCCTACAGATGTGGTTGTTTTCGAGACTTCAATGTGCACCAAGATCCACTATGCTGGTCAAGTGGACATTGGACTGAGGCATAAAGCAACTGCCTGATGATGATAATGATAGCTACTGACAAGATGTAATGACGAGAGCCCTTACATATATTGAAGCCTCAACCACGATCACATCAGTCATTAACAATAAGCTTCGAGGGGAAATTTACAGCTTAGCTCTTCATAGTGACAGATGATTTGAATTGAAACAAAGCAGGACAATGAGAAGGTCATGCTGGGTTAATGCAGACGGAGAAATGCAGAAACGCTCTTTGCTCATCGAACAAAAAACAACCTTGGTTTGTTAAATCCATTGAAAAAAGCGAGTTTTGGGGGGCTGTGCAGGGTTTTGCATTGCTTCGAATATTTCAGCAGACTCATTGTATCCAAAAAGTTTACTTGCCTCCCATTCTCCATCATGGCAACATCCTATTCTTTTACCATTTACGTAGAGGAGTAGTTAGAATAAAAACATAAGCTCCATTCGTGAAGGCATAGTGTTACCCTCAGATGGGCTGAGATTTAGGCTCATTCCTGTAATTATCTCCAATCTTAGCCCCCACACAAATGTCCTGTTTAATCTGTAAATTATTATGCATTAATGTGAACAAATACCTTTCCATTCTGTAGTTTGGCTGACATAGACAGATCCAGGCAAAGAACAATCTCATGCCAATGCACATCTCAGTTATTTAAAGGACACATTTACATTTTCAACAAGTTTGAGTATCAAAATGATAAAAGATTATTGGAGGCTTTGCTCCGGCGGCACAGCCTCTTTCAAATTGTTCTTGTTAGATCATCAGCGTTCATTCTTGTCATTTTTCTCTGTTCTGCTGCAGACTTTATGGTGGTGTTTAAAACAAACTGTGAAAGAAACATGTGCAACATTTTGCTAGATTTAGCACACGCACCCCTCTTAATAGAATTCATGGACACTCATCCTCTTTTGTTTTCCATTTTTAGAAGCCATTGTCAAGACATTTGGTCTCTGGGACTGTGGAGTTCTATGGAAAGACGACAGTAAGAAATAGCAATCACATAATCACGTTCTAAAAATAATAACCCACGGTTAAAACATTATTTTCAGCTTCATCAGCTGTTGTCGTTGGAATGAAACGGTTAGACAAGATGAATCCGTTGTAGAAAATATAATGCCACCTTGCTTTTGCTCGTTTTAACCTACCCTCCTAAATCATATACTGCTTGTCTTTTCACACAAACTGTCTGTGACCTTTAAGATGGACAGTTAAAACCCCTCAACTGTCCGAACCCCTCCAAGAGCCCGGAGCTTCTTTTTTTTGGACCAGTTGTACAGAAGAGACAGAATGTCTGCAGGTCATGAGACGCTCCTAAAATGTCAGACTTTTAAGCCCTGAAAATGGTGTTGAAGACAAATGATGTATCTGAAGCTAAAAAGGCTTTTAAAAGGTTGTTTGTCCAGAGTAAATGTCCCCAGTTGTGCATTTATTAGGTGTACAGGCATTGAAAAGGAATTAAAATATTAGATAGACTTGTGACTACAGCTGGCAGGAGACTAAAAACTATTTTAGTCCGTCGGGTAGAGACACTAAGTGGCCAGATTTCGTTTCTGATCCAGAAATGCTGATAATCATTGCTTGAAGGTTATTTCTTAAGACAGTGGGTGTTTCTTCTTTTCCTCTCTCTGTCTCTCTCTTTTTCTGTGTGTGAATTGGCATGTATGCTGCAAATTGCAATCACACATGATAGATGCAGAGAACAGAGGCACAATAATGGTGTTTATCGTGAAACAGGTGAACGGAAACAACAGTCCATTAAAGCTTTACATAACTGCATGAATTCAGAAAAACCCTGTTATGTTTCCTTTTATGTCTGGTTGAAAATTAGCCTGCGCAAGTAGAAATTACTCAGCTGGATCTGCCTGCAGCCATATCAGCCATTGGTCATCCTTGATGGCACTCATAAGCATGATGCTTTTGTACTTTCGCCAGACACGGTGGGCAAAAAAGCAACCCACACAGCTGTTGCCTTAGTTACCTAATGTTTTTGGCCAAAGACAGTGGGGGTTGTGTGAAAGTCCTGGAGAACTGCAGTGAGCACTGGTGAGACACATCAACTGTATGTGGTCTAATTTATTAATGCATCAGAGTAGATTAAGTTTGCCGCTGGGTCTTAGGGGTGAGATAATCTTCTGTACCCCCCAAATCAAATATTCATTCTGTATAGTTCAGGAATTCTTTATCCGCCAGAACAATAATTTGAAGGGAGCACAAATTTATTTGCCTTTTCTTTTATTTTGCTGTTGTTATTCGGTGACACCCAGTTCCAGCGAAACACAAGAGATAATGTGATTCTGTGTGTGATTGTGCTTCTGCCCTGTAAGATAAATTGCTGTAGACATCAGGAATATATCTGCAATGTCTACTATATGTCCTGAAGGGACATCTCCTCCGACCACACAGTAGCAAATAATGAAGGCAAAATAATCAAACATGAAAGATCAAGGACGAAATCTCAGGGTGCCCTCTCACACACAGACCCCCTTTGAGTTTGTGCTCTGAACTAATTTAGACAGCTTTGTTATCTGCCACAAAATCCATATGTGCAAATGACCTGAAGACACATTGTCTAAACTTTCTTTGCCTCAAGGCTTTGCACCAGCCTTCAGATGATACTTGGGATTTATGAATTGTTAAATGATGTCGGAAGCAGTAATGTTTGCACCATTAGAACTTCTATTAGCTTAAAAGACTAATGTTGGCATTGGCTGTACAGAAGTGACATTTTACAGACTTGTGATCTCTACTTTTTTAGAAGATTAAAAAGAATCCCTTCCCTTGTAAGATGGCATCCTCTTATGTCAGATTGGATTCTGAGAAGAGATCTTTAGTGGTTGTAATGGCTCTCTTGACCCTACTGAGAGATAGCTAGCAGAATAATGGTCTGGCTGTGGTGTTGTTTTCTCCTAATTTAAATGCTTCATACAGCTGGTTCAGATATATTCCTTATAGCCGCATGCAGGTGCAGTGCTCCAGTCTTTCAGCCCTTTCATAAATATATTTAGCATATTTTCTAAATCATGTGCAAGCATTGTCACTGTCAAGTGAGGTTGTGCGTGCCTGTGTGTAGGTAGGGGCGTGCTGGTTTGACTTCCTTTACTAGATCTTACCTGCATGCTATGTAATTTGATGACACTGGTGTTGCCAGATGCAGGCTTTACACGATCAGGATTTTAGGGGCCGATCACCGATCAGAGAGTTTAAAAAAACGATCACCGATCCGATCACTGGCCTAAATGTGGGAATCAAATGTGCCCATTTTTATACAGTTTAAGGAGTATTTTAAAAACGTAACCTCTTGTCCATAGGCTACTTTAATGT
>JAVQJG010023266.1:0-11517 GCA_036024015.1 Craterocephalus amniculus
GGAAGGAAAGAGTGCAGAAAGGGATGAAAGGAGTGAGAGAGGGAGAAGGTGACAACACTGAGAGGGTGAGTGTAGGATCATTGCTAGTCTTCCTGTCTGAACTTTCGCTATAGCTCCATTAATTCATTTTTGGTAGGGATTACAGTACTTAACTTACGACCTTAAATAGTAAAGACATATTTTTCTTCCCAAATTAATTTAATTGTTAATAAAACAGATAACTGCTCAGACATCAAATCTACTCTCCCTTGTGTGAGTTTAGAGGTCTTCAGGACTCCAACTTTGTTCCCAATAATTCAACATGTTACTCGCATGTAAATGGATGATACCTGTATGTACTTTATTATCACATGACCATTTGAAGCGCTTTGACAGTACATGTCACATTCACCCCGTCATATACAGAACTGCCATATTGAAACATTGGGAGGCAACATGGAGTTCAGTGTCAGGCTCAAGGACACTTTGACATGTAGTCAGGGGAAGCCTGGAATCAATCCAGAGTATAAAAATGTTGATATCCTGAAAGAATACATTGTATATTATATTATTTAATGTGTTTTGGAGAACTCTGCACACATGCCTTGCGATTAGGTTGTGGCACTAACTTCTCCCTAATGATGTCTAAAGGATAGATCTAAGGAACAGACCTGTCTAGATTGTCATGAAACACAGCTGAGGTGAGAGCAATGAACAGGGGAGGAGACCCGTGTGCTAATCCTACAATCAGCGGTGTCTCCACGGAGGGGTTTAGCATAAAAGCAACAGCTGCGGCGGTGCACTGGCCACCGCAATAAAAACCCCAGGTCATCTGGAGGAGGTTTAATCAACACCCAAATCACAGTAGCTCAACCGAGACGATTAAATTCAGTGTTACCTTCACTTCTATTCTTTTCAGCGCATGCTGGATGTCTTTCATACTTTTACTCAAGCATGGCATTGCTTTAAGGATAAAGCTCTAATGAGTCTTTCATTAAAGGAGAAACAAAGTTATGTATGTCAGGTTAATTTGCCATTTTAAGACCTGTTTAATACAGTCCCTCAGGCTGTGAGCTGGTGTGCAATTTTTTTTATTTATTTATCTTTTTTCAGAGAATATCCCACGTCTTCATTTGCATGGAATCACAGTAGTGCCTGATACCAACTGTATGTGGTGCTCCATTAAATCATGGAGGAATAAAATGTGGTTGTCTTCCCAGATGATTATTCTCCCATAAAATTTTTCGGATCTACCAAACCTAACAAACTATTTTTAATAGTCAGAATACCAATTATAGTATGAATTGTTGCTAATTGCTGCCTGCTGGCAGACGTAGGCTGGCCAGAAGAAAGGGGGAATTAATGTATAATTCATGTACAAATAATTCTTTCAGTGCAAATGAGGAAAAAAGTTACCAGTGTTACCAGGGTAAAAGATTGACACAATGGGTACGAATGCCTCCCCTATTGGAGCACCATCTCAAAAACTTTCTTCTGCCTTTCCAATTATAATGACTTTGGATCCAGCAGTGCTGTAGATGTCAGATAATATTTCAGTTGTTCCAAGTGGTATGTGGAAACTAGTGTTGCTGGTGTAATGAGGCTGATTTTGGGATGTTTCACAACTTTGTCTCATGTTTGGTGTTGGGGTTGAAGTTGTGGAATGGTAAATATGTTCTGATTACAACCAAACAAACACAAAAACTAACTTCCTTGAAATGTACACCAGTAGTGTTAAAAAAAATAAAAACAGTTTGCGAGTCTGAGTGTCAAATCTGACTTCTTTCTATTCCCTTTTCCTGAACATGGCCCTCTTTTTTCCTTTGCAGTCCCACTAATCAGTCCCCTCACTCAAATCCATCTCTTTATGATATTTTTTCTTCACAAGTTTTCTTACCCTGACAGGCTTTTTCTTTTACAGTTTTTTCTGTAGAAATTTATTTTGTGGTTTTCAACTTTCCCCTTGAAACACATACCTCCAATTTCAGATTTTGATGATAACTTACTGTTATCAAATTGATTTTATAAATGTGAAAATTCTTTCACAATTTTTGCTTGTTTCCTCATTTTTCTCAATAAAAATCCGAATAGTCTCATTTTGCATGTTAAAGTGTTATAAGATATAGATGATGATTGCTTCATTGATTGACAAACGTGAACCCTGCTTGTTTAATCTGTTAAGCTCTCTGACATCCATTGTTCTTCTTTTCTCTCTCCTTGTCTTCCAGACATTTTCCCCAGAGCTTAAGGATCTGCTAAATCCTCTGTCCTTTTCCTAAATGTTTTGAAGTAAATCGTTTTGATCTTTATTGGGGACCACTCTCATACTTTCAGGTTAAATGACCACAATTCTGTGAACTTTCTTAGAATTTCATCACAATGACAAACTCTTTGTTCCAGAAACTTTTATAACTACACCACCTGAAAGTAGGGTGTTTGTGCTATGTTGTTGATATTGTCAATACGATTCTAAACTTCTACAGAAGCTTCATCTTTTAAGGGTACATTCCCACCAGCATAGTGGGACTCAATGTGATTTTCTTTCACACTGCACTACTCAAATGAATCGACCTTCCAAATGAAATATTCTAACTCCTACTGGTCATGAGAGGAGCTGCACATGAAGGGACAAAATGGCCTCCATGACTATGATGGTCACATTTTAAAACCAAACTGTGATCATTTTCTAACCATTACCAAGTAGTATTAACTTTTAACTCCGAAGTGACTGTGCAACCAAGGCTTAGGAAAAGAAATGACCATGTATGCTTACATGTATTGTTTTTTGTATGTAGCCATGGAAACTTATGAAATGGTGTCCAAACCAGTGATGGATGAATTACCTAAAGCAGAATGTTGTAGTGAAGTGTTGTTTTGCTGAAAGAATGCACATTGGTCTCAGTCTTATGGTCTCCCTCTCCCCTCTTTCTGAGGATTTGTTGACCTGACAGTAACATCAGCGACATATGCATACATATTTACCACATGTCTCATGCCTTGATGGTACTTTACCACATGGCATTCTATTGAAGGGGATGACAAAAATGACCATTTCAGTTGATTCATTTAATTTAAATACCAATCTACAGGTTCAACTCACTGCAGTAAATACACCATTCAATATAACTATAATTATATATGATTAAGCAAAATATTATGTTCATACAATTACACCTAATTTGTCCAAGTCATAACTGTATTCATCTAATGCCATTTTGGGATGCCTAGTGGTGTGATGAGCAGCATTACCTCACAGTAAGAGGGTTCCTGATTCCACTCTCAGCCGGGGCGTTTCCATGCTCAATTCAAGTACTTCTGCTTCTTCCTGCAGTGCCAAACCATGAATATTAGGTTAAGTGGTGTTTCTATTTGCCCCAGAGAGTAAGTGTGCAAGGAAACCTGGGTGAACCCTGTCTCTTGCCCAATGGCAGCTGGGATAGACTCCAACCCTCTGTGATCTTAACTGGTGGCCATCCGAATGAACAACTGAATGGAGAATGGTTTCCTAAAAAGTAGCATTGCTAAAGAAACTAGTAGATCATGTTAAATTGTATTTTGATTAAAAAACATTCACTTGGTGGCAGGCGACAGCAGAAAGGAAGCGCTCCCTTTTAATTCATGAAAAACACTGGACAAAAGGACAGCACATAGAGACGACAAACACAGCAGACCTGGATACCTACATTTACTTCAGCCAGTTAAACCGAAAATTAAGATGAGGGAATATCATGCTCAGCTAATAGTGTGCTAGCATAGAGTTGTGTCTTCTGTTTTTAATGTCAAATGTTCCTTTCACCCTTACAGAACTTAAGTTGTCAACAAGAAGCTCTCGACTAGCTTGTACTGATGAAACACAGCCTCTGACATTTGGATAAAAACGGAAGTTGGAGTGCTGTGTGGGACAAAAGGGGGATCTACACAAGTCATTGTAATGAGTTTAATCAACAGGACAGGCACAGCATGACGGACAAGACTAAGTGGAAATCCCAGTTTACAGCCAGAGACAGATCCAATTCTAGCCTGTGTAATTACTGCAGATCAGGCTTTATCAGTGGCAGACATCAGCCCTGGGATCTCAGCAAAAATGAGCAAAGAAATGTTCAAGGGAAGGGAGAGGAGGGTGGAGAGAGAGCTCTCAGAAAACGTCAGCTAATGTTATCAGGTGGACGTCAAATATCAGGCTTCAAACACAGAAAATAGGAACGAGTTAAAGAGAGGCTGGATAGTCTCTAGGTCCTTATCTTTTGTCATCTGGCTTTTCTCAGATGAGCTTCTTTGATTACAAGCTAAGACTTGTCCAATAACTTATATTTATTTTATTCTATTTTTAGAGTTGCTGAGATAGTTAGATCAAAGCATCACATGGAAGATATTGACATTCACTGAACTTCTAAGAGATTTTTGATAATATTCCTTTGCTCACATGAATCTGAAATTGGATGAATACTAATACCCACCAAAAGGGATACTTAGTGAATGATGAAGCATGATTACGCTGTACATCAGTGCAATACATAAACGGGTATAATAATACCAACACACATAATTAGTCATGCTGCATTTGTGGCTTTTATCAACCACTTTTACTGAAACTAATTGGCTGCTCCAACTGTGTAAGCCACTTGGTATCGCAGTGAGAAGAAAAGTGGTTATGGTTTTGACTATGAGGCATAGAAGCACAATTTACAAAGCACTGAATCAGCACATTGTCTACAGTCTCACTAATCACCACTCTTCCCTAAGCACACACAACCACATGACTTGAGAGCATTTCACTGCAGTCAGACCACAGCATTAATAAATATTACACTTTCAAAGCCAAGCAGAGGTTGGCCTTGTTGCTACACAAGGCTGCATGTTATCTGATGTCTAGGAAATCCTTGCCTGTGGTGTAATGGAGCTTGTGAACAATGAAAGTAACCACGCAAAACAGGCTCCATAGATCAAGGAGTGGAAAAGACACCCTCCAAAGGATTTTTAGAGCTTTTAATATAGTCGCATTGCACTGATTGATTATTTTTCTACTTTCTCAGTTTGAATGAATACTATTATCACCAATCATGCAGAGAAGTATTTGTTAGAGAGACAAACATACTGACAGGAAGACTAATACAAACTACAAGTTAAGCTAACTGTGTGAGTTTGGTAAAGTTGCTCGTCCTCAAACATGTGGTACATGCTCAGAGATATTTTAGGATTAACAATCAAATATTCATTTGAAGGCAAGTTTGAATAAATTTCATGTTTAAACTTAATGAGCAAATCTAATATTCACACACCAGAGCCAAAAACAACCCTGGTATAAGAGCCATGTTGGCTAAAAAAAACCTCCAAAGTTGTGACATAATTGTGCTTTTCTTAATTTTTTCCCTTTGTCTGTACACAGATGTAACGCATGTGACTGCTACCCTTGTTAATGGCAATCAGAGGTGCATGATGACTTCAATCACTTAGATTGTTTTGCTATTTGATGTGCACTTGATGTGTATCCTGTTCCTACAGTCAGTTAGCAGACACATTTAACAAGGGCTGCGTTTCCCAATAACGATTAATCTTTTGAATAGCGAAGGAACTTAAGAGGGATCTAACGAGCAATCGGTAAAATTTAACGTGCGTTTCCCAAACATGCTCGTAGAGACAACGTCAGTAAGTTCATCTTAAGCTCATTCGTGGCGGGTGGAGCTGTCCCCGAGCTCGTGCTTAACGTGAGTGCTGAAGCAGCGCGCAGGTGTAACACCAGGTGATTACTCTAAGATAAGAAAAATAAAATGACTTTCAGATTCACTAAATAATGTTCTGCCTCAACAATGTTTAGGCCGACATAATGTCATCTGTTTGTCATGAAAAAAATATTTCATGGGCTGAGTCGGGACATACTATATTTAGCCATGTATTTTGTCACTTGCCAATAAACACGGATTGAAAGGACAGCATCGCATGGCTATAAATAGGTAAAATGAAAAGTGTCTTCATTGTTCAATGTAGATAGTGGAAAAAAAAGGAAACCTGTGTTCAGGGCCAACTAGGTCAGGGTTTATGGTGGACAAGGTACCCACACCAACAAACGAAGGATGCAGGTGTGGGACGCCAGAGGTGTGGTTGGGCTGCTGTCGCCACACCCCTGTCAGGAGAGGAGGAGAGGTCCCTGGCAGTACTGGATACTTCAAAGAGGCGCACCACCTAGGCAGAGGCATCATGGAGCACACCATCAGGTGGTGGAAGCTGCCTTTCTGATGCCTACACAAGTCCAGCGGTGGCCTATTGTCCGCTCTGTCCATAGCGAGCGGCGTGAATGTAATCACTGCCATGCTGCACAACCTGGCAGTGCGTGCTGCATGGAGCCCATGGCACCAGAAGGTGAGGAGGATGAAGTCGGGCTAGATGAGAACCATGGCCAAGAGCGCGCGTATGGCTATTATAGGACTGGCCATGACGCACGCCTACAGTAAGCCTACAAGTCACTCATGATTTATTTTAAAAATACATCTGACTGTTCCTCCACCCCATCCACTGTACATAAGCAGCCCCCATCACCCCGTCATCATGAGCCCAATATTACCCCCCATGTTCATTTCCCTCCGTTTACCCACAGTTTTCACCCCACACTTCTGAGCAGGGTTCTGGGAATGCTGCTGCCCTTCCTGCAATGCTGGAACATGTAAATTAATCCTGCTTTTGTTAAATTGTTAAAGATATTCTTTTCATTTTAATATCCTTTCTTCCTTCTGTCAATAGGAAAAACACCATTTTCATTTTATATTTGACTCACACAGGGCCACATTTACAGGGAAGTGTATTGAGATCAGCTGTTATTTTCCATGCAGCAGAAGATTGTCACCACAAATCAGACCTTGGACAGACTGTCTGTCACATCACATCAGTCATAAGTCTACTTTTCAAAAGCTATAGTTTTTTTCTGTGGCAAATGTTAGTTTTTTTATGGGTAAATATTTTCCCTGTTGATTCAGTGAAAATGTTCCTCCATCAAGCGCCACCAGCTCTTGGCAACATTAGCATGAAAACCTACGCTTTACTTTGAATAATAGGTTTGGAAGTTTCGTTTCAGTGCAGAGATATTTATGAAATATCAGACCGGTCATGCAAGGTGAATTCATCACCCAGACCTGGAGCCTATAACAGATAGCAGGCAAGAGGCTGGGTGCACCCTGGACAGGTTACTGGTTTATCACAGGAATAACACAGAGAGACAAGCGACAACTCACACTCACTCCAAGAGAGAATCTAGAGTGACCAATTCACCGATCATGCATGTCTTTGGACTGTAGGAGAAGGCCGAAATACTGTACCCAGAGAAAATTCACGCATACATGGGAAGAATTTGAAAACTCTTATTCCAAACACTATTGTACCATAGCACTTTATCAACAAAATACTTTGTCAAACAACAAGAATACTGACCCAAATGCCGCACAGTAGAAAAATAATTTAAGCAATGAAGATAAGATAGGCCAAGGATGAAAAACAGCAAAAAAAATAAAAGCAATGAAAGACTCCCATTATGTCTCATATTCTGCAAAAATGTAGAAAAGAATGAGCAATTGTTGAAAACCCATCACTATCCCAGAATGGAAACTTCCATGTTAGGGGCCAAGGGCTAAAATAAAGATGGTGGAAAGTCCTGATCGAGTTACCAGATACTGTAAGCTAAACCTTACACGTGAAAAAATTGGTTTATTTTCCTAAATGCATAATCAAGTGTAAACATTTCATTCATGATTCTTTTTTTAAAAGAGTTTCTCATTTACTCTCTTCACATCCTTGATGAGAAGCACACTGAATGCTATAATCTCATGGCTTCGTGGAGAAAGCAGCAATGGTGACCTTTAGCAGAATTTTGCTCTTTGGTTGCCCCCTAACAAAGGCTAATTTAGCATCTGTCTCCAACTCTGCTTCTGACCTCTTTCGTGCCTGAGGTACACTCTTATCGCTTGCTCTGATTTTTTCTTGCTTCATGTTTTAAATGTTCTATACATACAACATTACTGACTTTATGTTTGTGTTACTTGTCTTAAATCCATTTTTTCGCACACAGTGATAAAAAAGCAGCACTAGGGAATATCAACTAAAGCATCTGTGGTTTAATTTTGATTCCTCCTTTTTTTCTATCTATTTTTAAATCATTTCTTTATTTATTTATTTTATTGGCCTCCTGGCAGTGCCAGAATTTCCTGCAGCTCTTGGTTTACTGCCATGTAGCACAGTCTGGTGCTCTGTGGGCTTCATATGCTGAGAAGGTCACGTCTCCTGGCGATGGCTTTCATTGTCCTTCAGCGGCTCCTCTGACACTAATCTAGATGCATCAGTTTTAACTGCATCCCTCCATTGCAACATGCATCCACAGAGATCAATCAATCCATGCTGTAATTTCATCAGGATCTCTCCTCTCACCTTCTCCTCCCCCCGTTCCCCATCACCTTCCCAAAGTGTGAAACAGCCCCATTTATCAACGTTTCTTTCAGCATAGGTATTTAAAATATTTCTTTTTTTTCTACATGCGTTTGATTCCACCAGGAGCATGAATTAGGATTGTGGTCAATGGCCTGTTAATGAATCTGGATCATAAATATCACTCACCCTCTCATCCTACATGAAATGTTACCCTTTTAGCTGTGGAAATCTGATAAATCAAACACAAGTCAATAAATTGCTAAACATGATATTAGAACCAGTGAAAAGCTCAGTTGTTTCTTAAGCAATATTCTCCTCCTGGCGCATGAGCATCAAAAGGTTTTGCAGAGGCGTGCCTGTTTTTGTACAGGCACATTTCTGGAAAACATGCTGATATTTGTGTCCTCTTTGTTTCTCCCCCTCCCTCTTTGTCATGTGAGGCATACACCAGCCCTTCTGCATGTTTACCAATGACAAATGGAGGACTCTGGTCTTTAGGGGCATGATGAGGAATCAGGTGCACTAAAGCTTCAGGCCTATAAGCTCCCGTGGCTCGAGGCCCAGGGGCGAGCGGCAGAGGAAAGATGGGATAAGCCTGGCCTGGAGAATGAATATGCTCACATGGGACGAGCAGGAGGTAGACAATTGGCTGCATTGTTTTCTCCAGCCTGCTGTTGCATCACAATGCACAATCCCAACGCACACTTCATGAAAATGGATTTAGCTGCAAAAAAAAGGACATCTTAAGTCTCTGTGGGAAAAAAAGAAATTTTCATTGTCCGGTAGTACACCTGAATGTCTCATGGATGCAGAATGATTTCTGAAACTATTGAAAATATTTTGGTTGGAATATAACAGCACAAGCATTACATCAATGCTTACATGTATTGCAATAATGTACACAAGTATGATACACACTTATCTGTACTACAGTATTATAAATGTGACCATTCTCAATCATTCTTTTGTTCTACTACACTTTTTTATTGCATGTATGCACATAAAATAAATGTTCGTGTTTATTTGTTTGTTAATTCACTCATTTTATCAAAAGTGTAGGGAAATAATACACTGAATCTAAAAAATGTTACAGTTAAAAGAAAGGGAGCGGGGAAAAAACTATTATTTTGTATTAAATGACTGCTTGGCCTTCTTTCTCATTAAGAAGGTTGTCATTTTCTTTGCTTACACAGATCAAACAGGTATTTTTTAAAGACTTATCTTTATCAATACTGTAATCACAGCTACAAAGACCTGATGTTTTTTTAATTAATCCAATTAGCAAAATTTTTGGCTGTAAAGTCAACTTGGCAGTGAAGGCTTTGAAATAGATCTTTTTAAAGAACCTCAAGGCATTGAATGCATCTCAGAAAACAAATGATCTGTGTCTGAACACCGGCTACATTATTTTAAAACGTTTTCTCCAGTAATGATGGATAATGTTGTCAGAGAGGTTTCTGACATTTGACCTTCAAGTTTGCATTCACATCTGTCTTCGAGAGCAACAAATTAGACAGCAGATGCGCTTGAAGTAAAGAACTCCTCAGAGTCCATCAGCATCAGTATTTTTTCAGGTAAATCACAGCAAATTAAACTGATCATAAACAAAATCTTCAGCTACATTTAAGGACTGAAGCAGCTGAAACTAGCAACCAATTTCCCTTGAATTGTACTCAGCACAGTTTTTAATGAATCATGAGATTAATTGCACCATTGAAATACATTTTATGTATTCAAGCTGTTGGGAAAGGGTCAGTGTTGTGTTGGACAGATTTTTTAACAACTTGATTGAGAAACTGTACAGCAGAGGTTGTGTGCTGATACAAATCTGCTTTCACTCAACTTGTTATCAGGTGTGGGGATGTATCAATTAAACCGATCCATATCGCTACCACATCAAAGTTTGAATAGATCTGATGATTTACGATTGCATACTTTGTTAAATGAATGCATTTGTAGCCAAGAGACATTCCAGTCTTATTCTTTCAGATGTAACTCAGCCTGTTTTTAATGCTTTCTGCATCAAATGGAGAACGGATTAAATGTGTTTTACTAAATTCTGTTTAATTTAATTTGATTTTAAACAGTTAGTGAGCTTCTTATAAATAACTCAATCTTCTATCCTCTAAAATGTTGAAAAAAGGTTGCTACTATGCAATGTTTTCAGATTTGCAGAATGGAAATGCATATCAATATGAATGGACAAACATTATTTGATCCAGTTTAAATGTAAGCGCATGGGGGAAAATCTCATCTAAGTATTCAAAAGTCTGAAAGAACATGTTTTAGAGGAATCAGTTGCTTTTTTAGGCTATGATAATTTTATCTTTGTTAAATGGAATGGATTTGTTTGCTACGGTAATGCAATTTGGTTAGAAGCAAACTAACTTTAAGCTAAAAATCCAAAGCTGAACCTGAACTTACCATATTAAAGCCCCACCACCAACCGGTTCAGTTTGGTTCAGGTCGATAAGCATTTTTAAGATATAAACATTTATCTTCATTGTCAATAACAACAAAATTACATTTAGAGCATTGATCATTCATTAGAGTAACGAGGATGCAAGTACTGGTGTTTTTCATGAAGTGCAGTATGCAGAATATAAAGAAAATTCCCAAGCACTCCCTAAAATAAAGAACAGAAACACAGCAGCATGACAGAAGCATGTGTTTGCTGCAGCAATGCAAAGTCTAATTCAGAGTTATGACTGGTGTCAGAAGGTGGACGAAGAAGGATGGAAAGGGTGATGGGTTCAGTGTTAATTTAGGAGTCTGAGGTAGACGCGGTTAGCCATTTTTTTTCTTTTCTGTTTCTTCCACAAAAACCTTTTCCACATGCAAAAACTGGAAAGGATTCCAGAATATGTGACCTAAACGGCCCTACTTTTTTGGGACCTTTCAGTCTCAATCTTACCGATTCAACCCTAAAAGGTGGAGTTTGGCCCAATCCCATTTTATGCCTTGGCCCTACCCCTCCGCTTTGTGCGTTCCCATGGGGTAGGAAGTCCTGAGTCCCGTTAAGACCAAGGAGAAGGGACAAATGCATAAATGAGCTATTTTCTTGATTAATTGTTGTTAATTGATTATATGGCTAACAACTGTGTTTTAAAATGCATGACAACCGTTTTA
>JAVQJG010023285.1:0-19066 GCA_036024015.1 Craterocephalus amniculus
ATAATTTGGTGTAAAAAAAAAAAAAAAAGCAGCATTTATAGAGACCTGAATCTTTGAAGAGCAAGGATGAGCAATGGATCTTCATTTTGTCACTGTACACAACAATCCTGCTCAAACTAAAGATTGGAAGACACTTAAAATGCATAATATTATGCAATCCTACAAAAGCACTTGGAGAGGTAAGACCTCCGCCAAGCTCCATTGACTGCAATGTTAATGGAAATTTCAAAGTGATCCAGAATCCGTAATCTCACCCAGATCTTCACCAAAATCTAAACGATTGTTCCTTGTATGATTCCCAAGTTATCCTGAAAGTTTCATCCAAGTCAGTCCATAACTTTTTGAGTTATCTTGTACGCTGACAAACAAATGCCGGCTAAAACATAACCCCCTTGGCGGAGGTAACAAGAAATCTGATGGAACTCCTGTGTGAAAGAGGTAATGGTGCAAACATAAGCCAGACACCTGTGAGAATCAGTCCCTCAAATAACACTGCATTGAGAACCCTCATTCATCAGTAGCTGACATATCCCAATGGGCAAAGGGTCGCTGTGTAGGACTTTGGTTATTCACCATGAAATGACTCACAACTGCCACTAAAACCTTTACTGTGGAAAAAGGGAAATTTACACAGTTGAGAGGTGCCATCATTTCTCTGGGTTCTGAAGCATCTGGGAAGAAACAATCAGGACATATCACTAATTAAGATATGTTCTTTTAAAGAAATAGGTGCCCCCCATGCTTCAGGCCGAAGTTGAAAAGGAACATCCATGTTGTTACCATGGCGCAATGAGTCCAAAAGACAGATTCTGTGATATCACAAGATTGCGTCCATGTTCTTTTTAAAGTCAATTCACACTTATGTACTGGCATCAGTAATGCTGAAAGATCATAAATTTAGGACAACATACAGTAAGTTACCTTTATGGTAAAGTCTACAAGAACATCTATGCTTTTATCAACAACATAAAAACACATTATGCGTTCATTACAAATACACAACTGTGGAAGAAGAGGATTTAAGGAACTGGACTGTCCTACCTGCAATCCTAACCTGAAATTTATAAATATAACAACAAGATGATTGATTTCTGACCTACTGTAGAGAATGTGTGGAGAAATTTGGAATAAAAAATGGGACAACAGTGATGCAAAACTAACAACTTGGCAGGAAGAATTGCAGAAAGTAATAGCTAGAACATTTCATTGATTGGTATCCAAGGACATGTTTTAAATCTTCTAAGAAGGAATGGGCAACTTTAGAAGGGCGGCGAAGCTTTACTGTGCTCATATGTTTAAAAAAGTGTTGCATGCCTTAAATGCAATAAAAAATAAATAAAAATAAATAAATAAAATGAAATAAATGAATATTAACAAAGGAGAGGCAGTTGGAGAGGAAAAATGACTTTTGGGTTCATTCTTTCTTAACATTTGGTCTCATGTCTCAAATCTTCCACAATGAAAATTTTTAAGTTTAATAAAAATGTTCAAGTTTGGAAATACCCCTAAAGATGCACTAAAGTTTGATCCCACAGGGTCTGGATCAGCCATCATATGACAATGAGGGAGGATGTAAAAACATTTTTGGGTTTATACAATATCAACATTATTTACAGAAAACGTTGGGATCTACTTATTGAATCTATATAATATCTATTCCCATTTCATTAGTTCATGTGATTGATTCATTTGCATAATCTTTTTAATGTACAGTTTCATATTTCCATCTAACCTAGTTAGATTAAACTATAGCATTTTTGTACAATGTAGACTGCAGCCCAACACTAGCTGAGTTTTTATGGCTTTCTACAGCTCAATGGTATCACTGCAAACACTGAGTGCATCAATCTGTCTGCACACATTTACAAACTCTGCTTGAACGGCCAGATCCCATTCCAACTGTTTGCTTTCACTTAGGTGTGTGGTCCCTACTAATCTGCCAGAGGCTTGACTGTCCTGGGAGGCCAAGCTCAAGGTTCGGTAACGCCTGTTGTAGGACAAATGGGGGATTGCTCGTGGGAGGTTGCTTTGAGCAAAATGTTGACCCCTGTTGGCCCAGGAATGTGAACGCATCTTTCCTGTTTCCTTAGGATGGCTGCATAAACCCTGGGTTGAACCAGTGACACTACCTTTCCAATCCCATTGATCTGTTTGTATTGGTGGAGTGTTTTGAGATTTTGGTTTAGAAGCTTTAGAGTTGGAAAGGGTGTTTTCTTTATCCATATTTCCACAGGAAGAGGTTCGGTATAAGGAATCTCCCATTGTGCAAGGCCCTTGTTTTGTTGTAGCTTGGTCAGGAGAGCTCAAGGAAACACTTGAGGAAGTATGGAAGAGTCTCGGTGGACCAAAGATACTGTGAGAGAACAGAGATTCACTGAAAAGAGCTTGGTCAATACTTCGGGACAAATCTATAGGCGACGGGGGCCGTAAATCCCCGGTAGAGTCAGTCTCATCCCCTACACTATCGAGTGATGACAACTGAGGCTCAGTCATGTCTTTCACTTTGTGTGGTGGGCTTGGGGGTGTAGGTAGAGGTAGCTGACTCGGGGTTTTGCTTTCTTTGTGGAAACAATCCACTCCATTTGTTGAAGGATCCACCATTGTGCAAAGAGGAAGAGCCTCTGACTGTCTCTTAGTAATGACATCACAGACCACTAGTTTCTCCGGCTTTCTCTGGGACCAGGATTCATGACAGGAGAGGACGGGAGAATTTGCCCCATCCTGAGAGGGCAGTGGCAGCCCTCTTATGGGGGAGCTGCAGGACAGACGGGACCAAGATCCTGGCCGAGGATTAGTTAGGTTTTTGACAGAGGAGCTGTTGTGACATAATAAAGGATGTGCTCCAATAATAGACAAGCCAAGACACACTCCTATTTCACAGAGTCTGCAGCCAACCTGGTAGCCCCACCAGGGCCAGGCGTGGAAGCCAAAACCATCAACCCCACCAAAACCAAGTGCATGCAGGATCCCATAAAGCTGAAAACCCCCACATCCTAATAAACACAATGAGGTCCATATTCCAGCTCCTGCTGCCCTATCCCAATCTTCTACTTTGGAAAAGGGGCAACGTGCAGGCCGCGTCATATCAGGGGATGCTCCACCTTCTCCATTGTCATTCAGCCTGTAAATGTGTTTAGTGTTTATTTGTGTTAAGCAGTAGAAGATGAGGTAAGAACACGACAGAAAGATGGTAAGGCAGACAAACACACCCTGAGGGAATAGCAAGATCACAGTAGGAAGGTTATGAAGCAGATAAAGGAGGCCAACACAACCTGTTGAGATTATAAAATGCAACAAACACATGCATAGTAAAAGACAAGGCTTGGGCAAGGCTGAACATGAGGTAGACGCAGCAAATGGGAGTGAAAAATGCTTGCGAGAGCGCAAGGAAAGGATGAGGAAGGCCAGGGAGAAGGCGGATATCAAACAAGGCAATGTCAGTTCAGAGAGCAGAAGCGCAACCAGAGGGGGGAGATGATCCTGAGAGCTGTAAGCATCATACAGCAAACAGAAAGCTTGGGTCCCTGCAAACGTCACTATGAAGAAGTGCAGCATAGTGAAATAGGGGCTTCCAGGGGGACACCGCAGGGGCAAGCCTAACAGGCACACTACAGAGATTAGGCCAAACAGTGTGAAGATGGATCCCAGGCCATAGATGTGTGCTTCCCATGCAAATCCCCATGTGGCAAGAGCAGAGTTCCAGTCTGAATACAGAGGAACCAACAAGGCAGGATTAGGAACCAGAGGAGGGCGTAAGGGCTCGCTGGGTGTGAAATCATAGGTTGGTGTCCAGGGCTGATCTGATGCTTTGCAGGGTGTGGTCGATATCTCCATGTTGCTGCCAAGCATGACTGTACCACTCTCCTTTGAAACATGCAGGTTTTCTCTTCTGGAGTCATCTGGAAGACAAGTAGATATTACAGTAATAAAGCAAAACATCCTCAGCTTATAATTAACTGACTACGTTTACATTCCATCAATATTCAGGTTAAGGTTAATATTCAGGTTTCTGAAACTTTTAGAGTTCCCTGTTTACGTGCATGAGCAGATAGAGTTACTTCTGTGTGAGACTTGCCGTCAATCAGAATATCCTGATCCAAACCACAAACACGGAGAACGTTGTGAAGTATCAATGTGCCATTCCTGTATCTGTAGAAACAGCAATAACAGAACGTGGGAAATGAACAGCTCTGCCTGGCCCTAACCCCTGCTCACCGGGCTCCAGGCCCCCCTCCAGCCTTGGACTTCCATTCTCCAAGTGCCCTTCACCCCAATTCTCGCTCTTAAAAATATCTGCACTTTGGTGTTTTCTTCTGTCCATGAAACAGAATAGATTAATGTCTTTCACCACTTTGATGGAAAAATTTGTTTGCTCCTTGCTCCAAAGGTTTGGCATGACGCATCTTGGATGCACCACGTTTTTTTTTATATTTAAAAGACCAAGAGTTCTTGCGGATAGAACATGCGCAGAACACAATTTAATGTTCCTTTGGAGATATTCCGACTCACATTTACATGAACAACTATTCAGTTTGGTACAGGAGTAACCCAGGTTAAACAAAAACAGAATATGGGCATATTTGGGTTTATGCCGGTGTTTACATAGTCGTGCATAACCGGGTTACTGCTAATATTCTGGTTATGAAAGGGTTATTGGCTGCATGTAAACCCAGTTATTGTGTCAAGAAAGAATAAAAGATAAAGAAAATTAAATATCCACATAACATAAACCACAACTTAATAGTTCTATTTGGGGATAGTAAGAATATGCTAACACAATAACACAATGAGAATGTTATGTTATTGTTATGATCACAGCTTTGCTATTTCCAAAAAAAAAAACCTAACTACATTAACTTTGCATTCTTATTTTGTTAGTAATTTTGTTAATTATTATTTACTGGTCTAGATTATTACTAAAAGATTCTACCCATGAAATGAACATTACAATATCAGCATTTAATTAAGGCATCAGTAAATTATATCCAGTTTTTATTCAGGAAATGAGAGCACGATGGGCTATGCTGTTTGTAGAGTTAATCCATAATAAAACAGTGCTGGCTTGTAACTGGGAAGCCTTAAGTGGGTCACAGAGCGAGTGGGAACACGAACAAGTTGTGTGCATATGTGTTCGCATGAAGATGAGTGAGAGAGAGAGATGTGTGTGTTGATTAGCCTGGACTGACCTCATTGCTGTTTTTATTTTCTGAGGCAAATATTAAGCATGGTGAAGAATAATTATATTATCTATATTGTATTGAGCAATTTATAACCTAGAGTGATTGTATAAACAGTGGAAAATGTACACACCTCATTCTAGATGAACTCAGAGTTAGCTTTATGGATCAAAGGAAATCAGGCAACCTACTGGTTATAAATGGAATGTGTCCTATTTCCAGACTGCAGTCAGCAGTGAAGCTATTGTGTCAATATGGAGTTGGCAAACAAGGGATCTTTAAAGCAATAGTTCAAATATATTATGTGTAGTTGTTGTTACACAATGTTTTTTTGTTGTATTTGCTGTTGTTACTCCGCAAACTGGCTGATATGTGAACTGTATGACATGGATAAAGAGGAAGAAGATCATCTACTTTTTTCAAAGAACGTTTCCCCATGTTTGTGGACATTACATTCACAAGTGAGTGCCACTGTGAGTGTGTACAATAAACACTTTGCCTCCATGTGTGCAGCATATTATCCTGTAACCTTTGGAGATGGGACTGAATGCAGTGTAAATTAAATGTTTCCAGGGAGAGGGAGATTAGATAGGGAATCTTTGATAAAAAATGAAAAAAAAAGTGGAGAGAAAGTCAAGATAAGAGGCAATTAGGATGAGATTTCTGAGGAGAAGGAAAGCTTGGGGGACAGAGGGAATGAGAAACCATTCTGTGAATATAAAACAACTGTGTCTGCCAGCAGAATACATATCACAAACACTGCAGTGGTACACAAGTTTGTCCTTTGAGACAATAGAGAAAAATCTTTTTGGAAACTATAGTTAATAATAATGCTGTTAAGGCCAGATGTTAACTGTGATTTTTTTCCAATTAAGTCAAACGAAAGATGCTCTAAATACATTACGATTAAGTCAAGAAAGGACTCTTACCACTGGCCTCCTGTGTGCTGATTGTTCCTCTGTGTAAAGTATGATCTCTGCCATCAACCAGTCCATCATGTTTTCCCTGTGCAGGGACAGCAATCTCTCCAGTTTTTCCCCAGTTGTCCCTGCCAGCTGGTGGAGTAGGGTATTCAGGATTCTCCCCAGATCCAGCAAACAGAACTGAAGTTGAGTTCTTCTCATGTTTGCGTGATGTGAGTGAGCCAGACAGTAGAAAGGGTAAAAGACTATCAGTCATCTTATTTTGCATTGTTCTGGATGTCTCAGTCGCTTTGCTCTGTCTGTGATCCAATAACGATTCAGTGGTCTTCTCAGCTGACTGATAATTAAATATTTGTTTATGGGTAGGCTTTTGAGGTTTACTTCCTGATGAAGGCCTAATTGTTTGCATGGTCTCTTTGGAACTGGTCTCATCTGTTGCACTTTCTATGGATTCGATTGTAAGTTCCATGTCATTAGGATGTAAAAGAGATGCGTCAGTGCTCTCCAGAAAATCACTGTATTCACCAATCACACCTTGTCTGTCCGTATCCTCAGATGACGATAATGGCCGGGTCAAAGGCTGGCTCAGGAAGTCAACATTCTCAGGTCCAAATATGGGATTAGCTGAACCAGATCCACGTGGATTGTGTAAGGGCTGTGTGAGAAACTGCACTGCCCTGCTGATGACTTTCTCCTGCATTTCTTTGGCATTCTCTCCAGTTAAAGCTACAGCATGAAGAAAGAGAGAAGAGGAGAGGGGGAGAAGAAGATAGATATTCCACAGCAACACCATGATGTAGGTGGGGAAACTTGACAGTAAAGTCACTTGGGGTTGTTGTCAGGTCACATGTTTGATACGTCACAAATATCCAGTTTCCAAGGATCTCATTTGTGACACCTGGAGAAAAATTGAATAATATATCATGTATAAGACATCATTATAGCAAACACTCTTCAAATGCTATGCTTCATCGGGTATTTGCAGGGAAGAGGCTAAAATCCAGCATGAAGGTTGACAATAAAACTGTAAATAGATGAGAAAATAGTTAACACATTCATCCCACAAAGTCTTTTCTTATTTACACATTACATTATAATGATGCAAAAACCTATACAGCAGTACATAAAGACAAATAGCTGCTGCGTTTATTCCATCTGTTCTGATCTTCTTGCTTTCTTACCTCGTCAGAAGACCGTTCTGCTGCAGCCTCTTTAAACATATATGCCGCTCTGTGTTGCTGCATGTCTGCAGTCTCGGTCTGCACGGCGCTCTGTTTCCTTTCATGCTCACTGTGCTGTGCCCCTCTCCTCTCCATCAGACAGCCGACACATGGGACAGACCCCACCTCCACTGGACAACCCCCACCATCCCACATGCAGCAGTGTCTGTCAACAGACTGTTTGCGGCAGCATCATCTTGACTAATACAGTCTTACTTTTACAGATACAGGAGCCTTATTTTTGAGAAGAGAAGAGAAGAGAAGAGAAGAGAAGAAAAGAAAAGAGAAGAGAAGAGAAGAGAAGAGAAGAGAAGAGAAGAGAAGAGAAGAGAAGAGAAGAGAAGAGAAGAGAAGAGAAGAGAAGAGAAGAAAAGAGAAGAGAAGAGAAGGGAAGATGCATAAATATGTCAGAGTGCCTGAGCGAGCTCTTTAGCCAACCAGCAGGCTTAACTAACCTGTGCCAGAGATCAATGCATCCTATTGAGTGTAATTTACAGCTGTTGGTTATAATAAAAATCAGACAAACAGTTCACTTCTTAAAAGCAGAATATTTAGTATTATTTATTTGAACAATGTTTATTCATTATGCATGGTCGAGGCTATATCCATGTGTAAATAAAACATGTAAGTGCATGTAACTCTGTCCTCGGTTGATAGAAATGTCTCATGATTTCCAGTAAAGTGCATGCTTTTTGACCCATACACACAAAACAGTACATATGGTTACAAAATTTATTTGCACAGTAACCACTTGCACATAAATTCAAAACTTAACCTCTTCATCACAGAAGGCCACTGTACAATGGACTACGTGGGTTTACACTCATAAAATGTAATTAGTTTTCCAGTCTGGCAAATGGCACATATGATGGTTCCACCTGGACACAGCTGTGTTAAAACATCAGTAAAACTGCTCAGGTTCATCTTAGCTTCTACTTCTGCACAGTTATGCATCAGACATTGCCATTAATGACTCGGTCTGCTATGTTCTGATTCAAAGTTGTTGGTTTTCACTCTATTATCAAAATACGATGGACATGGTTTTTTGTTTGTAATCTCTGCTTATTTTGGGGAACAGTTCGTAAAAATGAATGCAAGAGAAATGACTGTAATGTCATCTATCCATCCATTTTCTCTACCACTTAATCCAATCCAGAGTTGTTGGGAAGCTGGAGCACATCCCAGCAATTAGCAGGCGAAAGGCAGAGTTCACCCTGGACAGGTCGCCAGTCTATCGCTGGGTACTGTAATGTCACTAGTGGGATATCTGTAGTGTGAGTCGAAGCTTTTCCATCAAGAATGATAACAAGAATGATGTATTCCCCACATTAGACCTTTTACAACCAATCTCCTGGACTTTCCACATGCAACTTAAAATGTTTTTAAAGAAGACATTTTCTGCACACACTAAACACTATTCAAACTATTCACTGCCACAGAATTCAATAAAAGATTTAGTTTTATAATGGAGCTTGATAGTTTTAAATCATCAGCCACAAGATGAGTTTCAGCTCTTAAATGTAAAAACTGCCTGTGAATCCTTCACCGACAGTTGTGTCTCTAAGGAAATGAGAAGTTTTAAGTTACGAACCATGAAGGAAAGACAACATTTTGATGAAACCCTTTTTTTGCTATGGATGCAATTTTGTGGTAAAGCTTAAAGTTCATTAAATGTGAATGTGGCTCCACATGTTAAAAAAAGGGGAATTTTCAGTTTGTATTACATGTTACACATTACTGCATGACTGGATTTACTAGAACAGCAGACGTATCTGCCTCTTGTATACTTTTGTAAATTTAAATCTCACTGATTAAAAGAATAGACCAACAAACAAAAAATGATGTCCATTCAGTACTGCAAAAAGAAAAAAGGTCAAACAATGAAAGAGTTTCACCACTAAATGTTATTGGGCAGCTTAACAAAACAACAACTAGTTCTTAAAACCTATATTCACACTTGCAGTATAAAGAACCTTAAGTCTTTTTTTAATTTTTTATCCGCAGATTAGAAAAGTTTATTGTAAGACTCTGAAAGTGTCATCTTATTATGTGTAATGCTATCAGACTTGCTCACGTGAGCTGTTTTCACCCACTGGGGGAAATCCACTAATCTTGTGACCTAATTCAATTCCATGGATACTTCTAAAATAGACTCTGATCCACATACCTTTGGAAGCATCTGGAAACAGTGACTTTGAAGCACAGACAGCCATTGTGCACTTTTTATGTCTGTCTGATGAAAGGATCTGAAAAGTTTCTTTACACTGACCCTGACTGTAGGAAGGTTATTTGGCCAAATTCACAACCATTTGACTTTTATCAAACTGAACAAAGATCAAACTGTATAACAAAACAATCAGTCAAACACAAACTTAACACAAGACTTCAGAAGAATTCTGGTTGTGGGATACACAGTTATACATTAAATTTCATCTTCTTTTACATAAAGTGCTTACATTTAAAAACAAAATCCTGTGCTCATAGAAATATTATTTACATTCACATAGCTACAGCCTAAGAGACAGTAAAGGCTATTTCAGATCATTGAACCATTCATTTAGTAGAGATAGGAACTTCCACCCCAGGGGTGTGATTAACCCAGTGTCTGAAAGCATCAGGAAAGCATCAACCCAGCCGTAACTAAAAGGACTGGAGAGGAACAATGACAGGCCAAACATATGAGCTCAGTGAGGGACAAGGCCAAATTATTGCCGCCTCACTCTTGCTATTTGAATACATTGAGCAACTGGTCACTGTTTAGACAAATCATCCTCCAACAAGTCAAAGTCAGCAGGGATTGGGTTCCAGCTGGGAACGAGGACAGTCAGGACAAGACACAGAAACAAAGCTGCACAAGCAAAGAAAAGACAAAGGCAAGCTATATCACTGAAAGAAAAGGGTCATAAGAGCCTACAGCGAGTCCTACTAAATATATAGAATGAGACTGAATGGGCTTACCATCCTCTCACTTTTCCTCTGGAACAAAATTTAGAATGAATGGTTGTTTGTGGTTATCGCATGCATAAAATAATAAAAGACATGGAATAATTATAGTTCATAAGTCGTTCAATCCAAGCACTTAGGGATGTATTAACACATATGGAAGAGTTATCTGCAGAATCAGATATTAATGTTATTCAGGCTCTTACAGTAAGGATTTCTTTTTTAGAGGTGATTAAAATGGCACCGTTGTGCAGAAGCTGAGGCAAGCAAATGTAGTATTTTTGGAAACAGGTGGTGGTTGCCTGCGGTTGACTAAAGTGGAAACAAAATGAGTCATTGAGGAACTTGATATTACACATAAAAGTAAAACAGCAGTTCATGGTTGTTAAATTAAATCCATTTCCAACGTTATATAGCCAGAGGTCTCACTAACAGGAGCAATCAGTTCCTTTTCGAGACTGGTATAAGCAAGCAGTCTGAACAGAACATTTAACAACTATGTTGATCGACAACACTAAAAATGTTTAATCACTATGTCTGCCTTATTCGGTTCTCTCCAGAGATACAGCATATGTCTCTATGGGATGTTGTCAATGTTTAACATCTCCCCATGTGTTGTTTCATGATGACATTAAGCAAAGACAAGATAACAAAGTATGCCACTCTGTCATGCATAAGAGCACAGGTTAGAGACTGAGTCTGCTTTTCTACTTCTCTCAGCAACACATGCTTACTTATTGGTGTCACTCATTATTGAAAATGAGTGAGATAGATAGAAGCTAAAGATTTATTAGGACTGATCATTTGCATACAAAATATAATTCTTTAAAGAGTTTGAAGTTCTAGAGTAAGGATTATTTATCAGAATGCAGTCAAGCTATAGAACAAGGTTATCAGATTATAGTAATGTAGCCAAAAAAAAATAAAACTCTTTTTGTGATTGAAGAATCATTGAAAATATAGAAATCTCTGGATTATCCTGGTCTACACTCCATACCAGTAGATGGCAGTGATGCACTAATTCTTTGTTTTCCCTACAGCTATATTAGATATAAGGGCGAGGAAGAAGCAGAAACTGTTTGCCAACTACCAATTAACACCAGAGAAGAAGAGGAAGAAGCGACACAGGAGTTGCAGTGGACCGAAGATAATTATACCACAAAAGTTTAATCGTGTCAGGTTTGCTGTCATATGGCTGTCAAATTGATCTACACCTTGTGACGCTGGTAACGATGCCTTTTGGAAGAGCCTTCCTTATTATTTGAGCATCACTTGGACCGAAGTGATAACAGGTCAGTTACCCAACCAGTCCTCAATAAAGTTACGACCTAATCACTCACGCGACTTTCGAGTCGATTAGTTAGCGACACGTTTAGCATGTATGCTTCTTTATTTTTAAAAACAAGAAAAACTTTCTGATTAGTTCTGAAAATATGCAAATACGTAACAAATATTTAAGTCATAACGGACTGTTTTCCCACCCTGCAGGGCTCATTTCCGTCTAATTCACTGGAAGTCCTGCCAACAGCTGCTGTAATATGATCGCGAAGACAGCCCTTAGCAGAGGCATCAGTGCCCATCGCCTCTGTAAAAATGTCACCTTGTACATGAATGAGTTAACATATCAGTCCACCGGAAGTCAGAGCCAGATCTCTGAGGATCACAAACCCCTCATGCTGATGCTGCCATGGCTGGGGTCGCGTCCCCAGGCTGTGGCCAAATATTGTGAGATCTACTTCCGAACTGGCTTTGATGTGCTTGTAGTGGAAAGTGAGGTAAGAGCAAAAGAAATAAGAATGTGATCAATTTCACATAGATTTAAAACATAAATCATACACTAAAGATTATACAGAGCATTTTATAGCTAAATGTTTAACTTGTAAAGGATTTACTTCTGATTAATTTAATAACCTAGTTTTATGTAGAGGGTTTTATTGTTTGCTTGTTTGAAGTCAATCTGTTTTTCACATTGTTCTTTGAAATATGACATTGCAACAAGTCAATTGTTAGAAGTTGTGTTATGTATGCATGTTCTGATTCAAAGTTGCATGTACTAATTCTGGACAATAGACTATTTCAAGCATCTAAAATAACAAAAGCACATTCACGTGCAAACCAGATAAAGAGTTGCTTGTTAACCTGTGTGTGTTGAGCAAGAGCATTGTATTTGTAAGTCCTTCACGGCCAACATTCTGCATGACCTGACCATGCCTGTCCCCGCAGCAACCCTTGTACACACAAGGAATAAACATATGTCACAACTAGTGCTGCTAAGGTGACTTTGTAGAATTAGCAGCAGTAATCAGAGCTATTGCTGACTGTTGGATGTGTGTGTAGTGAAGGAGCTAGCAGAGCTTAGTACAACATGGACTGCTTACATATACTATTGATGTACCTTTTAAAGGTTATGTGTGAAAAACCAAAAGGAAGGGAAGAAGAAGATGTGTGAAAACTGGTAAATATGGATCGAGTGCAGGTATAAAATGTGTAACAAAAGAGAACATATGGTTCATGTGTAGCCCACCATGCCTCTGTGCATGAGGACAGCTGTGTTTAACTTGTACTGCTTTAAAACTGAGTTAGCTCACTTAAAGTTTCAACAGTTATTCAGTCAAGATAAAAGCGGACTTCAAATTATTTTAACCCGGTTTGAGAATTAAAAAGTAACAAAACAACAACAACAAACAACGGTTCTGTTTCACCCTGTTTCTATACCTAAACATTCTCTGTTATGTATAATCATCTATAACAGGCAGAGGGTGTCACATACTGTTTATAGCCAGTTATGATAGATAAGAACGAGTCCAACCATTATCTGATAAGTAATCTAATCCACAGTTTTGACCAGCATATCCACATAGGGGCGGCAGGTCATTGCTGTTATTATGAAACAAATACCCTTTGCTTTACACATATTTTACTATTGTACATAATGAAACTTGATAAGAAGATAAGAAGTATGTCATCTATTATATTCTTTTTTTTATTTGGTTTTTCTAATCAGGTGAAAGACTTCCTGTGGCCTCGCTGGGGTCTGGATCGTGGACAGAGGTTGCTGGAGTTGCTCCAAAGTGAGCGCTTTATGTCCCGTCCCCTGCTCGTTCATGCCTTCTCTATTGGTGGATACACTTTTGCTCAGTTGCTGGTTCATATGTCCCAGGACAAACAGAAATATCAGGCAGTCACAAACAGGATCAAAGGTCAAGTCTATGACAGCTTGGTAGTGGGCTCACTTGAGCAGATGGCCACAGGTAAGCGAGTACTGACATACTTTTAAATAAGTTAAATTCTATATCCATGAAAAAAAAAAGATTCCTTTATTGCAGATAAAGTCATGTTTTTCTCCGTTTAGGCCTGGGTAAAACCATATTTCCTCGTTTGGAAACACTGGTAAAACAAGTAAGCTTGCTATACTTCAGCATATTTAAACGGCAAACGGTGAGCTACTTCAAGACGGGCATCGACGTGTTTTGGAATACTCCGGTCACAGCTCCTGCGCTGCTCTTCTTCTGCGAGAATGATGTGCTGAGCAACCCGCAAACTGTAGAGGAATTGATTGTGTACTGGCAGAAGCGTGGGATGGACATCACAGCCAAGAAGTGGGAGGATTCAACACATGCATGCCATTTAAGGAGGTACCCACAGGAGTATCTGACCACCTTAGACACGTTCCTCCACTCACTCCACATCACTCCGCTGAAGGCCAAGATGTGATCATTTATTCTGAACTGGTTCCACTTGTTTAGTTTATTAGCACATAACAAATAAAACTTGATGTGAGTACAGAACCAAACATAAAGCTTCCAGTAGCCGGTTAATGTTAGTGGTGGGTTTGGGCCTTCCATCTCAGTGCTTCAAAGATGAAAAGGTTTACCACAATGTGGAGAGCTAAACTTTAAAAAATAATTGGCACTGTTTTTAAAATTAAAAACTGGACAAAGGGGGAAAAAGAACATTAGATTAAAAGCATGATCTTGTTGTAAAATTCAAGCTTAAAAGGCTGTAATTGCAGTGGACATTCTCACGTTACAGCTTAGTTGTGCATTTTGCTGACAGTTCTCATTTTATTTTACGATACTTGTCTTTTCTTCAGTTTTTCAAATGGCTAAAAAGTTACATTAAAGACGTGTAACAGAATCAAAGGTCAATGACCTCTTGATTTCTACACGTGCACATGATTTTAAAGTAATTACCTGAGGTCACAAGACGGTCCAATTTGGCCTCTTACAGCCAGCGTCCACTCACAACCGTGCTTGGGATAGCTGTGAAAATTATACTTGTACCTTTTTTTTTCCTGACATTTTCTAACACTAATGGTGAAGCTAATCATGATCATGACTAACAATAAAAATGTATCTAAGCTAGTTATCAGCACACAGAAGGAAATAGAGTATTGACAAATAATAAAGTGTAAATGATGATAGTTATTTAGAAAGGAGGTAAGCTTGAAGAAACTTTGCTTTGAGTTTATTCCACTTTAAGCATCATTTTTCATTTTCTGACCAATTTGGTGCTGCAGTGTTGAACACAAGTGAAAATAACTGGAAATATTCCTTATTTTCTACTAATAACATCTGGTCAGATATTTCTTTTTTTGCCTTTGTTACATCACTTTGTATAAAACACCTGTCATACTTACAGGAACCATTGATATATTTAATGGTTTACCAGTGACTAGTTGATCATTTCTTCTTTCCATCCTGTGGTATTTGTTTACAGTGCTGTGATATTCTACAGAACCTTTGGTCGACCTATAGTATAATGTAACGGTGTGGTTAATCTGCAGTTATTAAACTCAGTGCCTTTACTTGTGGGGAATTGAAATGTCTTTCAGTAAAGGTTTTTAATAAACTGTTTCTGTCACTTTTACTTAAATAGATTTTCACAAGTTTCCCATGAATAAATTTCCACCATCTGATTGTACCTGTTTGTTTATACCAGTTAACATATTATAGGAATGAATGAATAATCTTAGTGATATGTTGCATTGCAGTTAATATATGAATAGAAGTAGCAATGTCAGAGAATACCAAAGCTTGTGAAACCTCAATCTTTTTACAGTTTACAAATGCAAAGGTTATTGAAGATGGTAGTTCAATAAAGTTATGCCTCTTTTCTACAGTAAGACTTTGTGCGTCATTACTTGAAAATTTAAAATATGTGACAGCAGTTTTATGATCAGTAATGTATTGTTCACTTTTTGAATAAATGTGAAGAAATCTTGTTTGGAATTTTGAGTAATCTGTCTGTCTATATCTCATTCAGTCATTCATTTAAATAGAAGTTTATTAGAGTATAGATAGACAACTTAATATTTGATCACATGGACGTACGGACAAACTGATAAGAGATAGCCAAGGTAACTGCCCATGCCATGTACTGTATTAACATTTGTTTACAAGATGGCTTACCCTAGCGGCAGATTTCATGATTGAAGTAAGATTATGACATCACCTACATTTCTACAAGAAAAATGTTGTGGTAAAAATATTAAATTATGTTAAATATTTTGAATTGATATTTCGTATTAATATTTATTTGAATTGTATAATTTGGCTTCATTTTTCAATTTGCTTCTCTCTTTTGTAACAATGATCATATTGCTTTCATTTGTAGGATCCCTATTTACAGACACTCCTCACATGTCATGGAGTATCAATAATGACTGATTATAGCTAGATATGAACTAAAACAAGTTATATTTGTCAATAGACTAAAATGAAAAAATATATATCGCAATGGGTGACCTCCGGGACGATAGGGGGCGAAACACCACCCCAAACGATCTTTCCCAATTTCCGCATAGTTTTCAAGATGGCTGCCCTCACATGTAAACATGCGACTATCCGTAATTAGTGGCCTCCAAGTGAGAAATGTCCATATTATTAACATTTGTCAGTAAATCGCGTGCTTTCGAGAAGTTTGACAGAATCGTTTAGTGTTGACTTGTTTACAAACTCGACTTTGTGAGTTTTAACCGAGCCCACGTTAGCGGTTAGCTGTCGGTAGAGCCATGCCTGCGCAAACCGTGTTCGTTGGTTCGTTACCAGACTCTGCTACAAATGAGCGACTTGAGGAAATATTCTCCGAAATTGGTCCGGTTAAACAGTGTTTTGTGGTCAGAGAAAAAGGTACAGTTGCCACTATATTTCTTTCCCGAAATAAACACTTTAGGTTTGTTAGTCTAATATATTTCATATCGGAATGATCATTCAAAAAAACATGAAACTGGATAATTTATTTCAACGCATTCTTTTAATCAATATTTAACAAGGTGCGGAGAAATGCCGGGGTTTTGGATTTGTCACATATTCCATGGAAGAAGATGCTCAGCGGGCCTTGAAAGAGATAAAAGAGTACGACGGAAAGAAGCTGTCTCTGACTCTGGCCAAGAAGAAACGTAAAGAAAAAAGCAGAGCAGGTTTGTATGAACGCGCGTTTAATAAATGGGAAAACGGCTGACATGGTTTACGTCCATGTGTTAACATTTACATCTTCTTTTTCTTTAGCAGATAAAGAGACAACAGAAGTCCCACAAAAAAATGAGCAGGAAAACAAAGGCTTCAGGAAAAATCTTCTGAAATCCAGACTTATAATCAGAAATCTCAGTTTCAAGGTAAAGTGCAATGCATGTTGGCGAGATGCAAACTTTGACACAAATAACAGCTATTACTTATCTTGTGTTACAGTGCACAGAAGCTGATCTGAAAGAGACATTTGAAAAGTTTGGAAAAGTTCTTGAGGTCAAAATCCCTCTCAAACCAGGTAAAAACAAATAAGGCATACACACACACGTTTATTCTTAAATAATCTTTAAAAAAATGTTTTACTGTGTTTTTCCTCCTTTTGTAGATGGGAAGATGCGAGGATTTGCATTTGTCTTGTTTAAAACTGTGGCTGGAGCTGGAGAGGCGCTTAAAGCCATGAATCTGAAGGAAATAAAAGGTTGGTCACCTGAAGAAATATGTATGTGAGGCACCAGTAATGGGGCTTTCTCAATAGTTTGTCCACTGTAAATGGGCCGTGGTCCACTTCCACGGATAAAGAAGCGGTGTGTCAAGTCAACCACGATGGAAGAAAGTGATGCACATCGATAGTTTGAAGACGGCGATGCAGGTCTGAAAGGTTCTGCAGATCACTGCAACATTAGAAACCTCAAGACTGCACCTTCTGGCTCAAATGTTTATGGATTACTTGCGGTGGAGGAACTGGCAGAAGTGGAAGTATTTCCTATTTTGGTTCTGGACAATTAAAGAGCCTGGCATTCTTCTTCTGCATCTGGGTTTTTCATCCTTGATCAGTGGTCATCCGTTAGCGAGCAGTTGTTTCAACTTTGTGACTTATCAAGGTTGTTTGGTCCACTTGAGTTAAGTGCAGCTTGAACGAGAACCCAACAAGCACTTTTAACCGAGTCCCCCGGACTATCCTGGTGTGAATGCCCCCAAGTTAATCTTTATACATTTTATACATTCACACATTGTTTTTTGTTTCATTCCAAGGTCGGCAAGTGGCAGTTGACTGGGCCGTCCCAAAAGACAAGTATATCGCTTCACAGCAGTCTTCAGGTTCAGGTAATTTTCAAGTCCACTCCTGGTTCACATATAGTTTATATTTGCTCATAGTAGCACTACGTTGCTACCCCTGAGGGCCAGTTGGAGGATGTTGAATCTATGTACTCGGCCAATACAGATGCTGAATAGAGGCAGCAACCTGCATATGTGTGTGTGGGCTTACATTTCATGCTACAGTCTGCCTTCTTTGGCATTAGGGACTAATTGGCATTGATACAAGGAACCCCTTTCCAAAGACAAAAGATTTGTTTGCATGGATTCACATGAACTATCACATAGTTGGAAAGAGACCCGAATTTTCTCTTTCCAACCTTTTTTTTTTTTTGTTTTCTTTCCATGTTCCCTTTGCCCGTTCATGTTTGTTTGCGCTCACTTGGCTTTTGGAAGCATAAGTTGGTCTTAATATAACTTTTGTTTTTCTTTTTCTTTGGAAACACAGGAACAAAAGAAGCAAACGCCGACACAGAAAATGAGACTGAAGACAAGGATGAAGAAAAGGCAGAAGCTGCCCCTGAAAAGTGTGAAAGAGTTTATGAACAGCTCCGTTTGTACGATAGCCAGTGTTTCACACCGAGTAACTTCGCTGCTTATTACTGTCGCATTTCACAGAGTTGTTTCAAAAGCAGCTGTGAAGCCGATGGAGGAGTCGCAGTCAAGTGATGATAACAGTGATGAGGATGAAGATGAAGAAGAGGAGGAAATGGAGGAGGAGGAAGATGAAGATGAAGGGAGTACTTCTGATTCAAATGATGATCAAGATGACAGTGAGGATGAGGAGGATGAAGAAGATCAGTCCAGTACAGACTCTTAATATTCTTTCTCTGTAACTTTTAATCCTTCATCAGTAAAGTAACAATGAAAGACATATTTTATCTTCTCAACTGTTTTTTTTTTTATCTCCAGCGCAAAAGAAAACTTCAAAGAAACTCCTTCCCTCTGATGTAAAAGAAGGCCGGACAGTTTTCATCAGGTCTGTCTGCGTAATCCTAAACCCTCATATCAATCTGGCGTCCAGCAAGCTCTTCATTCGTTTATCATCCGTTATTCTGTCATTCAGGAACTTGTCCTTTGACACAGACGAGGAGGGCCTCGAGGAAGTTCTCCTTCAATACGGAGAGCTCAACTATATAAAGATTGTTCTCCACCCAGACACGGAACATTCAAAAGGTCTGTGAGCAGCGCTTGAGTGAAATGCTCTCAGCCAGTCGTCACACAACACTGGTTCATCAGTG
>JAVQJG010023308.1:0-26160 GCA_036024015.1 Craterocephalus amniculus
TGATCTTGTTTTCATGTTAAAGTTGGTGCGCACTTTTTTTCAAATATCAAAAAAACATGAAAATTCTTTGGGTTGCCTGCCTGGCGTACACCCCCCCCCCCCCCCTTGCTGACATAGAAGTCCAGCTAGACCAAGGTTTTTCAAGCGCACCAGATAGCTTATCTGACCTCCACCACTAATACCATGGCCCTCATGAAGAAAGTTCAATTATGGCTTCATTTCCAGTGGAGGTTGAAAATGGAAACCTATTACAGCCACTTAGAGGCTACTTTAACAATGCAATGTGTCACCAGAATGTGCAAAAAGTTCATTAGTCGACAGCATAAAAGTAGCAGTTTTACATGACATGCCTATGTCTACCTTTAAAAGCAACATTTCACATTAAGCTTTCAATCATGTTCAGTTAAGAACTTTTAGAATATCAACTAGATTTGATTTTCCTGTAGAAAAATATTTCTGAGTTTCCCTGTTTTCTTTGAAGATTTTATCTTGTGGACTTTTTGTAATACTCAAAACTGTCACAGATATATTTTGAACTGTTTTGACATGTTACAGTTTAAAGTATGCACCTTTTTTCATGATAGTCAAATACAGGCAAAGAAGTATCCATTATGTGTTTTCTTTTGGGACTGGGCTGACTATGAACAGGTTTATACCCCAGGCTATGATGATCATGAATATTCGTAGCACCAATAAATCAGTAATATACCATCCCTCAGGTCATATAGTCCATATTAGCTGTAATGTATGCAAATACATTTATAGAGTTATGCCTTGCTCTAAATACTGTGCAGATTTTGTATTTTTCCTGGCACACTGCTGTACTGCATGTAAATAATTGCTTTTTTTCTCTAGTTTTATCTAAAACATTGTTTATACACAATCTTGTGTGTGTGTGTGTGTGTGTGTGTGCAATATTAATGAACACATTTCGTACCATTGTCAGCATTTTGGTGGGAACTGAGAGCAGAGACGTTATCTGCATGAAAGTGAGTGAGAACACATTGTAACTAAAGATCTGTGATGAACAGGCATTGTTACCGAAGGTGCTTACTAAACTGCAAAAGAGCGTCAAAGCTGAGTGACTATTTTAGAAAACATAAAAAAACAAATAAAATTCTAAAATATGTATTCAAATCGGAGGTTGTCCCTGAAGCAAAAAAAACTGGCTTGTTATTTACACTCAAACTGCGAGCACATTTTTGAGACACTGAAAATGCATTGCAACAGGTGGCAGCAGATGAAAAAGACATTTGATTTTTTTTTTGTGAAAGAGTTCATTTTAAGGCAATAAATCCTTCTCTTGGCAACAAATTTTTCTTTCTGACAGGCAGTGGAAATGATGCAATAAACCAAGTGATGTTTCCTCTCAAAGATCAACGCCCCTCTGCCATCCTGTCTTATGCCCTTTATCTCTTACTCTATCTTTCGATGGCATTAACCAGGTGCTGGAGGCAGGATGGCCACCTATCTTAATTTGAACTTGTGTGAAATCACTACTACAGCTTCCCACTGAGAAACACACTCACAAAGTTCATGCTGTTATTTCTGACTGAGAACGGGAAAAAAGCAATATTAAAAAGATCCTGATGTACAGAGAGAAAATTCTGATCTTTGAAAAGCAAGTTGGATCAGATTTTTGCAAAGTACTGTAGCCAGGGCACATTAGCAATTGGAGGCGTAGTGACAGGACCCTCACTGTACAGCATGTAATAGATATCAAAGTGATTTTAGACTTAGGTGGTGTAATCTGAAATATTTTACTTACATATCATGATGTTGCAAAGCACATAGTTTTGAAGCATGCATGAAATGAGATATTTCCATGAACAGAAATGGACAGTAAAAGTATTGTAGTTCAAAATCCAATAAATTTCCTCATCAGATGTGGTGCAAAATGGTTCATGTCGGATTCTCAGCCCAGTGATGCTGACCAATCAGAGCAGACTGTGCTTGTCCGGAGGGGAGAGGCATCTATGGGTATTCAAATTTTACAGGAAACATAAACGCAGCAATCTTCCCTTTTTCCTGGGAACCAATCACATTTTTCTGGAATTGTGAAATCTCGCTCCAAAATCTGTCCAATAAACTTGCCCGACTTTAACGTAATACCAGTATGCTGTCGATAACAATCATGAAGCAGCTGCATGTGCTGTGCACCACTTACTCACTCGCTCACTAATGCTAAGGTCCTTCCCAGCCACTTACAGATTGGAAAACTCATTATAGACCACATTGTTTGTGTTGTATTGACAAGGGTATTACATGATAAAACTTAAGAAATGCAGACTGGGAATATTGTCATTGCATATTTTCTAATTAATTCTTCTGATGTGACATTTAATTAAAACTCTTAGTATATTCTCTTATTTACCTTCATCTGAAGTACAGCTATTGTGTCTGAGATTATGAGTCTGAGATTATGAGTTGCTTAGATACTCAGCCCTTGGGATTATCTTTAATAACAGCCTTCTTAGCAATACGTTTTGACCCCAGCTTGTAAACAGCATTGTCTCATGCAGGCTACATTTCATAAAAATGGAAAAGAAAAAAAGTTTTAATAAAAATTAAACCCCTAGCTCTATTTTCAAAATTATGTTTGAGTAATGGTCATCAAGGAGCCATTATCTTCAGTCTTTTCATAACTCATGGTCCAGTAAGTATTAAAGACCTTTTCTCATCATTAAGGGAGTTTTTTTTGTTCCTTAGTAAGCTCTTGTTAATTATACAAGCAGTATCTTAAGAAAATGCAAGAACAGACATTTACATTCTCTAATAAACAGTAGTTGTAATAAGAAATCTGCTCCAATAGTTATGTTACTTTATTCATCTCTGGTAGATTGGGGTGATGATGATTGGAGGTTATTACTTAGTGTAGTTTTTATATGACTTTCTAGAGTGGCATATTATCTTTTTGTAATTTATTGTGGACTATTTTATGTTTCTGAGTCTGTGTGGCTCCGTCTGATTGTACTAAAGAACAATAAAGTGATAATTAATTGATAGTAATGATTACATTTTTAATATTCATAGACCGTTTTTGATGGACTCTAGACTCATGGCATTGTTTCCTATGTTTATGACTTGTACTTCCCATAATACACTCTCCAACTATTTCCCTAAACTGAATGTCCATCATTGACCTTACTGTAACGTTAACACATAGCTCAGACCTCTGTGAAATCTACTTTGACAGGGAACAAACAAACAGGTCGCATGGAGGAATTCAGCTTCTGTATAGCACACCCTCAATTTGAGTTATCTGTCACCACAGGGTCCAGGGTTATGGTCCACACAAATATCTAAGTTTACATGGAGCCATTGATCCAACAGAAAGTCGAAATGGAATAAAAAATGTGCCACGTAAACCCCTCAGTTTATCCAATCGGCCTTGATCAAAATGAATTTTCTATCTGATCAATAGGGTTGGCATAAAACTTTCCACGATCTGATCAACAGGAAAAGTAACTCTGTATGAACTTGTTACCCTCGTTTCTTTGGTGTATATTCTTTCTGAGTGTGCTTGAAACACATGGGGGTTAGGTGAGTGATGAGTTTGGAAAAGCTTATAGTGTCAGCAGCAAAATGAAATGGACTGTGATGCAGCGGTGTGCACAGATAGACACTAGGTGGTGCTGGAGCTCTCGCCCTTTTGATCAACAGCAATGTTTCCCAAAATCTACAGCTAGAGCCAAACCTCACGCTCGACAAAGTCATACAAGCTTGCCAGAGTGGACAAGTTAAGCGGCAGAATGTCAGTACTGGTTCAGACTGTGCTGTGGAACCAATCAAGCAAGAGAAGAGGCAGCTTCATTGCAGAAAGAGCAACAATGATGGAAAAATAACAGAGAAGTCCATAACATGGTAAGTCAAGACATAGCACTGTCTGATCTAGCTGCAACAGACAGCCTGACAAAACACATACCTGCCCAGCTAGAAATAAAGAGTGCAGAAAATCTTACAGGACTGGTCTTTGTGAGGCTGCATTTAAAACAAAGATGCTATGACTGCAAGCTGGAAGATCAAGCTGCCCAGTCGACTTAGAAAAGATGTTTTTCCTCAGAGAAAAACTGATGCTGTCCAAAAACTTATCACACAGCTGGACCCTGGAAACAACTGTCTTTTAAAATGCCTGTCAATGGCAGCACAGGGTTGTTTAAAATTGACATGGGAGCTGAAATCACTGTAATAATAGAGACCACACTCAACAGACTGCACCACCTCCCACATTTGGTCACTATGGGACCACCACCATCCATTATCAGTCCAGGTGGAAGAGTAAATTCTTAGCAACAAAGCAGCGCGAAAGCCAGAGCTACAGCTTGGATACCAATCAGCAGAGGCCCATAAACTGAAAATCTTCTGGGATTGCTCAGAAGGTTGCTCTGATATGGAGGATTAAGAGTATTGACAAAAACTTGTTTGGAAATGTGTTTGGGGACACTGGCCGGCTCATACGCGATCCTTTAAAAATAGGACTGAAAGATAATGTAGACAGCCTCGTTATGCCATGTCGTACGCCATTCCTGCTTCTGCCAAAGCTGAAGAACATGTTAGCCCTAGGCATGATTGAGGAGGTCACTGAGCCCACAGACGGGTGATTCCTGTGGAAAAAAAGAAGGAACAAGGATGAAGTGTGTGTTGTTGTGTTTGTTATCCTCAAATGTCTGAACAAGGAAGTTAAGCAACAAAGGTTGATTCTGCCAACCTTGAAGGACAAAGCAAAGCTTTTCTCTACTCTGGATGCTTCATGTAGGTTATGGCAGATCCTCTTGGATGTAAACAGCCAAATCAAAACCTGACATCATTTGTAACAGCAGTTGGCAGATTCTGTTTCCGGTGGCTGCTATCAGTATTTCGTGAGCACACAAGATATTTCAGACTCCAATGTCAAAGCTTTAAAAAGGATGTGAGGGAGTTGTTGTGATGGAGGATATACTTGGCGTAACCGAAGAGAAGCACAACTGTCAGTTTACTGCTGTTGTAAAGACCATCAGGGACAGTGGACAGAAGATGAATAAGTCCAAGTCGGCAAGACAGAAATTCAGTATTTAGGCCACACCATCAGTGCTGATGGAGTGAAACTTTATCCCAGTAAAGTGCAAGCCATTACCAAAATGCCAAAGCCAATGACTGTTGAGGTACTTTGCCAAGATCTGGTTTTAATAAATTTTGAGGGAAAGTTACTGGCAGACCTCTTTACAAAGCTTCAAACTCTTACCAGCTCGCTCAGGAGGGGAGTGGACAAGAAAGTGCTTTCTAAACTGTTAAATTTGTGCGTGTTTATGCTTCGGCGGTTGCTTATTACTGTATGATGCGGACAGGAAAACTGTAGTCAGTGGTGAAGCAGGCAGCTATAACTCAGACACTGCACTGTTACAAGAACATGACAGTGAACTGAGACCAGTGGCTTTCTGACCTGCCTGCTCTCAGACTCAGAGAGGAGATACTCTCAAATTGAGAAAGAGTGTTTGGCAGAGTGTGGGCCTATGAAAGTTTTGCTTGCTAGTTGCAGGGTAGAGTATGTACAGTTCCCTACTGCAGACTGACCATAAATCCCTTGTCCCTTTCATAAACACATTTGACTGGGACAAATCACCCCCAAGATGCCAAAGGCTTCTGATGTGCCTCATGAAATTCAAGGTAGTGGCTGAACATGTGCCTGGAAAGCAGCGACGACCACCACTCAACCCATGTTAATTGAAGTTGTCATTTGGTCCACCATGTTAACAGGGCTCAAAATGAACACCCATCAAATGCAAACTGAAATTCAGTTCAGCTGGTATAAATAAAAACTTACCATTTTGGCTGGTGATTAATAGGTCAAACTTCTGTCAAGCTAATGATGGGTACTTATTCCCTTTGATGACAGCCAACCAGCTGCTGCTGCTTAGCAGCCAGTGGCCATGAGTTTAGTTTGATGGGCACACCATGCAGCCAATTACATGCAAGGAATAGTGGATCATACCATTATTTTTAAGAATAAAGGGGGGCAAGTGCTCCTTAAACGGTTAAGTAGTATAGACCAGACTAAATCAGACAAAATGACAGAGAAAGACTGGGAATCTGGATTTAAATACAAGCACATAAGAAAAAGTATATAAATGAACAAACACCAAGAAATAAGCATCTTGTTCCATTTAAATCAAAAATGAAAAGCAAAATGGATCATTTGGAAAAGTGTGTTAATTTTTAATCTGGATTTCATTTATCTAATCTGTAAACTTGTTCTATGTTCAGTTGTTCATTTAAAATACTAAATGATAGCCCTATCTCTTATTTTGTAAGAAATATGCATACAAACAAGGGGTTTTGTAACTTTTTATTTGACTGTTCTTCAATAGCAGTCATTTCCTGTGACAGACTTGGTCTTTTGTAAGATGTCATAAGCCACTATGTGTCTGAGCTATTTCAAGAGGATGATTGAAGTGAAATAATATTAAAACAAAAAAGAAAAAAACATCCAAGTTAAAAAAAACATGGGTATACAAGCTCATGCAACAGTCTTATGGCAATGAGGGTTTACCCTCATCAGTTGTATCCATCTGTCTGCAAAACTTTTTTTTTTTTTAATCTCAGCTTATACGTATCGTGATTGCTTTCTTTGCCATTGCTAGCAATATCTGTTATAACAATATCTTTTTCCTGGTATGGACTAAGGCTTTTTATGAAAACGGAAAATTAAAAGAATGGTCACAGCTTCCTGAAACTAAACTAGGTTTAAAAATGGTTTGAGTTAGAGCCAGATCTCCTATCATAATAAATAAGACGAATCACCATATTTTCCCTGATCATTATTCCATGAAGTCACCAATGCATTGGCTGTGGCAGTTGCAGTCTGTTGTTACTCATATACTGTCTTACTGTAATTCTCACATTGCTTTGATAAGGGAGTGATCCGCACGCCTCACAAGGTGCCCTCATATTTCACCATGCATTGTCTGTGCATGCCACTGCTGTGATGAAAATGTTCCCCTTGGACACTTTAAAATATTTAAGGATTATTGAACATCTCAACAATCAAAAGACTAAAGATAAAACTAGATCTTTTCATCATATAAACAGACTTCTGATTAAATCACTTAAATTTTCATTCATATAAACATGTCAACTAGAATCTCTGATTAAATTAATTTCATTTGAATAGAGGAAATATTTGTGCGTAGCTACTGTTGATCCAAACAAAAATATTGTTCCATCTTTTAGAACCCGGCAATATTTCTAAAGTATGCTACCCTATCTAACATGCACACATAAACACACAATAAAGCAACTGTGTCAGTATACTATAACTGCCTCCAGGCAAACCAAGAGGGAACTTGTATAGTTTGGAGTGGCCTTTGTTTGGAGACTGTTTCACTTAGTCTGTGTTAGTGTCACTGAGTGGTGTTTGGTGTCTCTCCACAGATTTTTTTTTCCTTTCAAAGTTTTAGAGCTGAAAAACACTTATCAAACAATGTTGAGCATCCTATGGGAAAGGGTAAGTTTAGAAAAAAAAGGGGGAAAGCTGCAATTTTTTGTTGAAGGAGAGGCAGAGAAGTTCTTTAAAATGACAAAAGCTGAGGTGAAGTGTCCCTGACTCACTGTAATGCTAACAGCAGTGGCAATGAGTTTGCAGCTACTCATCTCTGTTGAGCTCTGAATTGTCTGTGGAAGCAGCAAATGGGACAACAGTTTAGACAACTCTTACCTCTTACATCCACATCTGTCCTCCATCACAATAATGAGTTTATGCATGGATGTCTGTTGTGTTCACGTTATCTTATTCATCCACATTTTGACCATCATGTGAAACAGAAATTACACATTTGATTGTGAGAAACCCATGTTGTGAAATGTAACCATATTTGGAAACAAAGTCTCATTTCTCCATGTCAGAATTAGCCTTTTTGTGTTTTGTCTCATGCCTGGATGGAAAGAGAGCCTGCGGTGCGTGATGGGCTGTGAGATCCTTGAAAAAGCACAGACAGATCAAAAAGACCCTTTAGAAGGAGTGGGCACGGCAGAAATATGCCTTGTGCTAAGCATTCACTCATATCCATTTCGCCTTCATTGTTTTCCTTGCTTTTGCCCTTTTCCTTCTCATGTTCCTTTTTCAGTCTTTTTCTGTCATCACTTTATTTTCTATTACATCATTTTTCTTTGTTGTTTTTCTTTTGCTCTTTCCATCCACTCATAGAAGCATTTGCTTTTTTTAACTGTCCTACTAATGATCAAACCAAAACTTTTGTCTTGAGCTTCCACAGAGAACAAATCATCAGAAGAGGTTCTAAATGTTTTCTCTTCTGTCAATAAAATCAGTCTAATTAACCTATCCTGGTGGGTGACATAGACCGAAAAACAATGGAGAACATAATTACCTAACAGCCATGCATTTTCTTCATATGTTATGTCTGACATCACATTTCATGTATGTGTTTTAAGTAGTGCAAAGATATTCACACGTATTTCATTTGATAAAAAGAGAAAAGAGTGAACCTTGCCAGATGGATCAACCTCTTCCCTGTTCTCTTATCACAGTTGCTTTCCATATTGGCTAAAATGTTTATTCATATATTACTACCTCTCCCAATCTTGAATAATAGACTTTGAACAGTTTTGGACACATTGGCCCTCATTTATCAAACGTTCGTACGACCAAAATCTGAACGTACACCCATTTCCACGTAAGACTCAGTATTTATCAATATGAACGTGAGCGTAAGATAGGATCAAATCTCACGACAGCATCGACCACATGTACGCAAATCTGAATCAGTATGAGTTTGCGGTTCAGCGCTCATCAGAACCTAAAAAGTGTTTACTGAAAAAAAAACTTCAAACTGTCAGTCAAGGATGTAAACAGCTCTCGAAATAACAATAATAATACTAATAACAATAAGAGGTCTCTGAAGTATGAATATTTAAGGGCGTATCTATGGGCGTAACATTTAAATGACGATAAAAGTCAGCCGTGACATTTATCAAACAACGTCTGCTCGTACGACGAGATTGGTCTGATACGCAACGTTTAATAAATCACACGTGGGTCCAATCGTACGTTCATTATTAAGAGCAAATTTGCGCTCATTCTCACGATCGTTGATAAATGAGGGCCCTTATGCATGACATGCATCATATTTTACCATCACTGTCAGAAATAAACAAATAAATGAATAAGATATATATCTAAATAAATAATATATGAAAACTGAATAAACTCAAACTCAAATTTAAAGCAGACATACTGTAGATGCTTGTTTGACTGTTGGTGTTATGGGACATCCAAATTGGCACTACATTTTAATAATGCAAGCAATATTTCTGATGGTTACTTTTGGATGATATTGATTTGTAGAATTAATTACAAAGTAGAAGTGAGAACTTTGTATCTATGACGGGGAAATAACAAGTGATCCTAAAACTTACAGTGGAACAACGAGTCTGGAAATATAATCTACTCCAGGGAGTGGTAGTATTTCCTCCACAATGTGGTTGGAGGTTTTGGATTTATCATCATCTCAGTCTCCTCTGCAGACTTTAATGAATTCCTGTTTTACCATTATGACAGCCTGCAGTTTATTATTGAAGCATACAGTAGGTGTCATGCTTTTCATTGGTGAAAGAAATACAAAGTGTTCCACTCTTTGCAGTAGATTTACCTGCATAACTGTTTGGAAGAAGACCTCACAGCTTGGTGATTCTACATTTTACCCTCAACATTAATTAATTAGAGGCTATTATGTCCCAAAAGGGTCTGAATACTTAATTGTTCTCTTCATAGTCTAAAACTTTATGATTCAGAAGATGGATTTTTGTTTTTAGTACAGACGGATAAATGAGCAATCTTTCAAAGAATCTACCAGCACAAGGCTGATGGAAAAGATGTAGGTCAAATGCTTACTGGCTGAAGGTAAGCTTAAACACCCAATTTCATCAAAAAAAGGTTAAATGGTGAGCTAACATAATATAAGTCTAATTTTCACTCCAACACAAAGCAGATCTTTATGCTCTGTGTTCTATTCTGTGCTGAAGCACAAACACAACCAGGAGCAGCCTACTTATTTCTGTTTACTGCCTCAAAGTAGCAGCTTAATACTAAAACACAATGTCTGCAGGAGTTGAGAAAAGCAGAATGTAAGGCTATGCAGCTGCCATGAGACAGGCTCATGTTAACCCTCTGGCCTCTTACTCACAGTAGGCACATACATGTGCACGTACAGACAAATACTTTTTCCCTTCTGGTGTTTACTAAGATGGAGATGGGAAATAACGACTAAGTAAATAGATGAACAACCCTTGCAGTGGTATGCAGAGTTATAAGATACTGTTACAGTGTCTTCAATGTGACAAGAATTCACAGTTTGAAGTCTTTAGAACAATCAAAACAATGTTAAGTCAGTTTTAGGCTGCAACAGCTGCAGCTATGCGTGTTTATGTGTCTTTGAGAGGAGGGGCTGTGTGCGTGCCTGTCTGCACTGCTGCTGCAAGTTGTCTGTCAGCTGGAGGAGCTCTGCAAAGATGGGAACATTGATATTCTTGCTCTGGAAATTAATATAACATTAATTGTCAGAAAACAGCTTCTATATATTCAGTAGCTGGAGACTGAACTGCAAAAATGAGTGAGAGACAGTCAGATGAAGAGTTAAACTAATTATCATGCAATGAAGATAAAATGAATAACGACTCAATCACAAATTTGCAATACAGATTTGTATAAGAAGATGTTAACACTGATTAGACACTTATTAAATCTTTTGTTGTATTGAAAAACATGACTTTGATCTTTTTCTATCTTGTGCGTGAAAGCAAACATTTCTGCCTTAAAGGAACATCATGGCTTTGAGAAAAGCTAAAGAAGAAAGGTAAAATGAAAAAAATTACATCATCACATGGATTTCATTCTTCTTTGCTCATTGCTGTGTATCTTTGGTCTTTTTTCAGTCTTCTTATGCAGAGTATAAAGTAGTGTCTTTAAATTTCAAGATCACATTAGATATCAGTGATGGGAGAGGCAGATTTAACAGAGCATGTTTAAGTGAAGCTGAAACTCCAGGAAGGTTGACATATTATTTTATTATTATAAGAAATTCAGCAGATGAGGTAGCCTGGGGTTTATGATGGGAGAGTGTTTTGTCGTCAGGAAAAGCTCAAACGTTTGTGCAAGAGTAGCTGTGTTTTTTTCAATTTTTATGTAACCGAAGTAGAACTTGAAATCACAATCAAGATTTTTGAGGGGGATTGCTCAGAATTTCAGAGCTGTCCATTTGTTACAACAATACAACAATATACTCGTCTTCCTGCAAAGACGAGTATAGATAGCATTTGTCTGTTCTCACTTCCTCCATTTTAAAGACACGGATGCTAAAATCGTGTCTTTTGGCACATTTAAGCATCTTTTCTGTTACTACCTGGAGGGAAAATAGCCACCAATCCAAATGAGCAGCTGTACAGTGGAACTCCATTTGGCCCATACTGTAAAAAGAAAAGTGTTACTTTAATTTGAAGATCTTCCTTAGTTCATCTTTGAAAAAAAGAGCTGCTCTAGATTGTGTTCTTACTTTAGAGAAATTAACTGAATCAATCAGATGGCACTATAGGTAGCTGGGATCAATGGTTTTGTATTCACTTTTGTAAATATTACTAGAATATTATTAATTCAGATTCTGTGAAATTTTGCTTCAGTGTTATAGAAGTTATTGATCTCTTCTTGTCTCATGTCAATGGGCAATATTGTCTTTGCTGACCAACAAAAGGGGGATTCAATGTTAAAGTAGAATGAAGGTTGTCTCCAGACTGACAATCACTGTAAAATGAGGGATGAAGCAAGGTTCTACAATTTCGAGACAATTGTAGAGCTTTACTACTGAACTTTTTCCCTGTCTGAGGTACAGTTTTTTGCACGTTATAAGTTTTGCTGTTAAAGAGTGAGGGCTTCCTGGTCAGACTGTGGAGACATTAAGATATTCCTGATCTGCCTGGAGGGCTTCAGCAGAGTTAGGGAGCTCTTAGAATTTTAGGAGTGTTTTGGGCTTACATCAATTAGACAGTAAAAACTTCCCTTAGACTACTGACTACACAGTGACTGCTCTATGGTTGTGATTCCAGCTGGACTCATACATCAAAACTGCTATTGAGCAGAGTTGGCAGCCTCTGTTATGATTGACAGCTGTTTTTTGTACAATCTAAGGAAATAAACTTTACTAGAAGCCATCTTTTACAAAGCTCAAGTTATGTGTGTCTGAGACCCCAGGTATGGGCTGTTTAGGGATAATGGCCTTTCCGTATCTGGTCAAATGATAGAGATGTTCACGATGCAAATATCATATGTCCCTGATTAAACAAAGAGTGACACAAGTCTTTGCTACCCTGTCACATCCTCTGGCATTCACAGAAAACAGCACTCCATTTGACCAGTGAGATGAAGAGCATGTGTACAGTTTCCCAAGTTTTTGTTTATTTGCTTCTAAGTGGGGTAGTGGTAGGAAAGTGATGGTTGTCTTTTTTCTCATGCAATATGTTATCTGGCTTATTTATTTTCTTATTTTTTTGTTTATGGGGGGGAAGCCGTGTAACTAATAACATAAAGGTTTTCAGCCTGTGCTTACTGACAAGGATGAGGGAGTTGAGGCAGATCAACATTTTTTTGGGCTAGATTTTTCAAAATACAGCTGGCTGTCCTGGGACTGTGCAAGCTCCTGGTTGAAAAGCATAGACCAGACTTCTAATGAAGAATTACAGGAAGACCTATAAACAGATACAGAGCATACTGTGATTCAAATATGGGAATGAAATATTTCTCTGGTTCAGACACTGACACATTTACTGGCCTCGTGGGTCTTTTTGATCTCCTAAAAAAGTGGTTTCGTGATTTTTCCATGACTTTGTTTATAAATGGTCTTAAATAAAGGAAAAATAAGACAACTCAACCTTAAGAACTTTTTTGGTTCAGCCAAGCTTTGTGTTGGCCATAAAAAAAATCCTCTAAATTCTGGTTATGTCCTGTTGCAGCTCTTATAGGCCTGCCTAACGCCCAGCACAGAGTCCAGGTATTTGTGCTGCTTCACGGTTAGTGACATCAACAGATGGACTGTAAGGGATTTTTATGTTTAGTGGGGGAGAGGGAGAAATTACTTCCTTTGTTAATTCTGAAAAAAATGTTTGATTCCATTTTCCTAAATGTTTGAATAAAGGAACCTTTAAAATCCAACTTACCGCCTCCCCATTACCCTGTTGCTCCTGCATCATCATTGTGCTCCCACCTACCTATATCTCACTCAACAATTCCATACTGAGAAGGATTATTGTAGCCTACAACCCAAGCCTTTAATATTACAGTATAGTTTAAAGCAGCTCAACTGCTTTGTAATCCCATATATCAAGACCAACCTGCAATGATATTAACGGCCTCACGCACTCAGTGTGATTCCCTATTGAGCACTATTTTCCATTCTGCTCAGTGGCTTACACCACATCCTCTAAAGTATGGACTCCTCTGAGCCTGTCATAAGCTCTGAACAGGACTAGGAGGTCACAGATATGCAATTAATTTTCCCAAAAGCATTTTGACTGCACTGATGTCACACTAAAACCCCACAGATCAGAAGAATTTGTATCGTAAAAATTTAACTTGAGGCATGAAATGAAGAATTTTCATAGTTTCTTGCCTCTATTTCATTTATCATCAGACAGAGTTAAACTCTTTATGACTCCATTAGGTTTTTAAAAATATTTCAATCTTTAATACTCTTTCCCCTAAAATAACTTCAGACCAAGAATGTGCATAATAAGAATTTTTTCCCTTTATATAGTTTATCTGTTTGGAGAATAAAGTACTTTTTGATAAAGCTCTTACCATTTCGTATAAGGTCAAATATTTTTCTGTTTTTTGGCATGTTATATGTCATATGAATAGTCTTGTTAAAACATAGTGAATTAGTAGAATTTAACAGCCTGCTGCTGTCTTTACGTTTTCAAGAAAAAAACAGTGATTTACAACTTTGCCGTTAGACAAAGAAAAGAATGAAATCATCACATTTGAGAGTCCAGAATGAGAGAATGATTACAATTAAAGTTATCAACCAAAGTTGCAGAATCACTTCTCTGTTGGCTGACTATCAGACGATTTAATCATTTCAGTATGAGAGCAGATTAGAGCTTCTGTAACTACTATCACTTGAATAACCATCAAAGCGTTATGTGAATATGTAATTGAATCTTTCTCTATTAAATGACGTGTAATATAAGATCTCCAGTTTATACATCAGTGCGAAATGAAATAAACCTATGCACTGCTCTGTGACTGCAAATAGGGTTGTGGCAGCACATTCTGTTATAGCCAAGCACACGTGTTTATTAGTAATAGTTACATAATACAGAGTATCTGCTTCGTTTTTTTATATATAGGCAACTATCGGCTACTTTCACTTTATCCTGTAGAGGATTAGTGGGGGCAGGAGCCTGCCTCAGCTTCCTTTGGGCAAGAGACAGCAGTTCATGTAAGGGCTAACTCAAAGAGGGAGACAGACATGCATGTTTACACCTGCAGCCTGTGTACAATTAGTACAATTGAGATAATGTGTCTTTTCCACTATGGGATTCTCTTCATATTTTTTATTTTTTTTGGATGAAATGCTAATTTATGCTTAGACATATCAGCAACCTTTTTGCCAAATGAGTAAAAATACATCCACCTTTGAAAGGTGAACCCTCAGGATCATCTCTTCATAAGTTTGGAACACATCTATAACCTGCTTGTGTAGGGTTTGTACATTTGAAAGAAAAATATCATAAATTGTTTATGTATGTACTCAACAATTATTTTAACTATATATGTCTTTAGAGGCCCATCAATCATTCATCAATGCACTCAATACATATTTTTTCGGAAACTCTGATAATCAACTCTTTGGGAAATTACCTGCTTGTAAATTTCATTAGACATTATTAACATGTATATAATCCTTTTGGTTGTTGGAACATTAGCTTTACAAGAACACTCATGTCTCCATGAATCGATTAATTGAGCTCAAATAAGTTTGAGTTTGAAATTGATCAATTACAAAAAAACAAATCACTTTTGCCTTGTATACCACAGGTGTCACTGTACTCTGTTTCACTTTACTGCCTGTCCTCTGTCAGCAGCCTTCCTGTCACTCCAACTAACCCATGCTTTGGAAATGTTGCCACGACAACAGATCACATAGCCACATATCTTGTGCAGCATGCAGGCCTCATTGGGGCTTCTTCCTGAAAGTTGTTTTCCTTTTTCCTCTTTCAGTGTCTGAGAATCTTTATCTTTACATCTCCCGTAAGTGGATTTGTGTCTTGGATATATGTGATAGATGAGAGGAGTAACTGTAGCTATAACATGAAGAGGTTGCCTGCAACTCTATGTATGACCTATTTTTCTCAATAACCAGCTACATTTAGTCATTTTGCATAGGGCTGCTAAATTTAGAACAGATTTCCTCTCTGTTAATGATGTCTTTAGGAAGCATGGCATTGCAAAATAACTATGTGCAGGAGAAAAGGTATTATACTCTGCCATGATTTTATTTCAGTAGACTTTCTGTAAGTTTGTTGCAACTTCTGTCATTTTGCTACACTCAGGAGACAATCAAGAAGTCAAAAATAGTGAAATAGAACAGGGAATGTCTGCATAAAAATAGAGAAAGAAAGAGTTAGTTCTTTAAAGGAAAGTAACAAAGTTACTTTTTAAATTCATCATTAAAGTGGATTTAGACAGACAGTTTTATCTGATATGCATTAAGTAAAAAGGCCTCAGTCACATCATGCTAAAAACCTTGCCTCCCTAAGCAGTAGCAGGGTGCCCTTTAGTTAGATTGACAAGTTGCCCCTGTTTTGTTTTGCTAGACAACACAGAAGATAATTCAGTCTTCATGGCCAAACCTTAATGAAAATATATGATGAGAGTGTTCAGTACAGGCCCTGGTCCTTACTTGACTAAGAGCTTAGTTTTTAGACAAAAATCGACTCAGATTTCTTAATGGCTGACTGATTGCTTTTATTGTTCCAGTGCAACAAAGCGCATGGCATGAAACGGAAATCCTTGTGCCTCATAATAAAATTCATGGAATAAGCACATGAAACGTCTTGCATGGCATTACAACGATGGCCGTCGTCGTTTATAGGCTATATAGTGGCTACAAACAATGAAGAAAAATGAGCTTTTACATCAAGAATGGAAGTTTTTGCCGTGTTTCGTTTAATCGTTGGTTTATTTTTTACTTTTTTACACGATCCTCGAACACACACCTAGAAGGAATTGTCCCTGAATGAGTCCGTAACTTTTTGCTTACTTTCTTTTCTTTCTTTTTTGTTTGTTTTTCGTTTTTTTTTTTCTGTTTTTATTTTTATTTTCTTTGCAGTCATTTGTCACTTCCTGCTGTCCGATTAGTTGCTGCCCATAATGAATGAACTGTTTTCACTGTGTGGTTATGGTCTGTGGAATTTGCATCTTAAAATTTTCTTGAAAGCACTTTGGAAATCTTTGTTGAAGTAGGCATATATGATGGGGTTCAGGAGAGAATTGGAATAGCCAAGCCAGTTTATAACTGCTCCCAGCCAGTCGGGCATATAGCAGCTCTCCGCACAGAAAGGAAGTACCAGCGCGACGATAAAAAAGGGCAGCCAGCAGAAGATGAAAGTTCCCATGATGATCCCGAGGGTTTTCACCGTTTTACGTTCCCTGGACAGCGCCAGCTTCCTCTTTGCCCCCGAGTTCTTTTCATTTATGTTGTCATAGCCAGCTGAGGACGACTGAGGAGTGTTGGGCAAAGGCAAGTGCGTCTTGGAGCTGCTGATTACTTCTATGATCTCCAGCGACTCCCCCTCGTCTCCGTGCTTTACTGCACCGTTTACGCACGGAGAGCCGGTCTTAGACTCGTCACAGCGCTTCCAACCTTTGCCGCGAGTCTCCCCTTTGGTCTTTTTGTGAAAGATGGCCGGAGACACAGCCAAGCACTTGTCTGAAACTTTTGCTGTTTCGGTTTTCCTCACTGTCTTTCGAATTCGAAACCGAGCAGCCTTAAATATCCGTCCGTACAGGACCAACATGAGGATAAGAGGGATATAAAAAGCTCCAAACGTGGAGTAGATCGTGTAACCCGGGTCCTGGCTGATCATACAAGCGTTGGGGTTCGCCCTGTCTTCGTCACTTCTCCACCCTAACATTGGGGGGATGGAGATGGAAAAACCAATTAGCCAAGTTGCGCATATCAAGAGCGCAGCTCGCCTCGGTGTTCGTTTATTTACATAGTCAATGGGATCTGTAATGGCCCAGTACCTGTCCAAGGCAATTGCGCACAGATGCAGGATAGAGGAAGTGCAGCACAGTACATCCAGAGAGATGAATAAGTCACAAATCTCCTGACCCAAAGTCCACTTGTTTAAAACCTGGTAGAGGGCTGCCATTGGCAAAACCAGCACCGATACCATCAGGTCTGTCACTGCCAAGGATCCAATCAGATAGTTTGCCACATTCTGGAGAGATCTTTCCAGGGCGATGGCTGCCACGACACACGCGTTACCAAATATGGAACAGAGAATGAGGGCCCCCAGGAGCAGAGAGGTGATAATCTGGTAGCTCAGTACCAGATCCGGGGGAGACCCAGAACCCGTACTGTTCTCACCACCAACCCAGTCGGTAATGACGTCCATCCCTTCAGGGTAACCGCTGGTCGCATTGCTGCTGTTGCTGCTCGTTATAAAATCCATAACGCCGCCAGACTCAGAGTACAACTTTTCCAAAGCAGTGGGGACACGGAATTATGGGGGGAAATGAGCGGAGACAGTCAGCCGCTCAGATTGAGTCTACTGCTGCTTTGCGTTTTGTCGGGTCCATCGCAGTTGAAGCGCTCGTGCTGTGGCTCTCAGGACGCATGACGCAGGCGTGTTTGTGAGTGTGCACGAGAGCGTTTGTGCGTGTTGCAGTCCATGAGTGTTGACAACCGGGTGCGCTCTCTGGTACTGCGAATTATCTGAGCTTGGTAACGCCGTGAATGCATTTATACCTACAGCTTTGGGTACGTCAAACTGGGAGGAGGTCATCCTGGAGTTTTGTGCCTTTGCTTTCTCTGTTGCTCCGTTTTTCACTGTAGATAGCCGACAAGGGTGCAGCACTCTTTTTCCTCTCCTTTGGTTTACTTTTAGAACTTATCAGCTATAGTAATTTAGTTGTTATTGTTATGTAACCTCGGTTTTAAGGAACAGGTGTTTGAACGACGTTTGAGCGAATTTTTATAATGAAACATCGCGCAGGATGGAAATGTTGATCTAAAAATATTTTTCCTCTGTCAACGATACCTTTTCTATTTTTTTCGTTTGAGCAAGGTGTTGTTTTAACATAGAAGTATTCAAATTAGAGCATCGAAGCTTTTTTACGCAGCCTTTACAGGAGCTGAATTGTATCTTGAGCTTTGATAAAGTCCAACTGTCCACAGCTCTATGAGCAAAATTAGTTTCAGGACCAAGGACAGTTCCTCAATGGTAAGAAGGAATGTTGCTGCTCTCTGCTGTTCGCAGCGCATACTGCACCAATTGCAGTATGTGCGCTTTTCAGTGCGTTTCAGGAGTGGTTGGACTCATGGAGAGTCTTTCCAGCCGTAGAATTATCGATAAATAAATACTGAAATAACTATACATTCCATGAAACAGATACATGCCAATAAATGAACTATTGAAATTCACATCTTTCATGTTTAACTATGTAATTATACTTTTATTATTTATTAAGTTATTTAATATTTTTTATTAAGCCATGTATTTATTTCATTTGCATACATACATATATATATATATTACATTTTCCTAATTTTGTGAAACTTTTATTTTGCAGTCCCATTTTTATTTTGCTCTTTACATCTTAGGATTCACATTCAAATGAAGGGATGTTGTTATCTGTCTGGGTTTATCTGTAGTGCAGTGCTTGAAGAAGTGAACCGCAAGTGTGAGTACAAAATGACCAATCACAGCAAAGTGTTCCACCAAGTAGGCCCATTTGGTCCAATGTCATATTAGAAATCAATTTGAAAGGAAGCATCTTAAAGTCTTACTACTTAACTTTCTGGCCTTTAAAAGCCGATTTCCTGACTCGTTTGATGGCACAGTGACATTAATCTTGTACATGTTTAGAGCCATCTTTAAGTACTGCATCACGCCCTTAGTGGATATCAACATGCCGGCCATTTTGATCCTGCACATTGGCTGATTCAGCATAGAAACATTATAGGACAATCAGAGGGAGACCATTATCAGAGGGAGCGAGGAAGAGAGCAAGAGATAAGAAAAGAGTGAACCTAAGGCAGATTTTTACAGTCAAGGCAGAGCTCACAGCACAGGTAAGATGCAAGATGGATGCCAGATCAGCCGAGGAGGAGCATCCATGGGAAATCTGCCAAAGTTATATAGTGCTTCTTTAACTCGGGAACACATGGGACATTAGCCAAGGCTTTGAAATGTGTCAAGTACTAATCCAGGAAGTATCTCCATAAAGTTCGTATCGACACTTGAGTCATTTGAGAAGACTCATGTAGCTGAATATGTACTATTATAAAAACAGCCCAGATCTTGCTGCAAGCCTCATCTATGCCCCGTGACAGAGAAGTTGCTCTCTTGCTGTTATTTCCAAAGGTAAATAGAATTGACTATGGTTAAAAAATATGAATAGATTTTGCCCACAACCAGCACTTTCACCATCCTCTGACAGATTAAACATATGCCATTTTCCAGAAGTACACAAAGCACAATTAGCTAATACCCCATGACAATATTATATAATCTGACATAACATGACAATACGGTTTGGGCCAAACAGTTGTTTGCAAACATAAAGTGCAGTATTATGACAATCACAGCTCAGGCATATGTACTATACATAGCGCACTCTGTCAGATTGTTGGTTTATAATATCAGAGTTAATGAATATAAGCCCCAGTAAGGACCTGTAATGTTTGTCAATTTTCCCCTTTGATAGACTATTGAATGAATATTTATATATTTCTATTGTATTTATATGATAGAATATGATAATATACTTGCTTGAAAAAACACTGTTGATCTTGGCAATGTTTTTGTTAATTTATTAAATGGCTCTCCATACCAGAGGGGGACAGCGCCGATGTATATGAGAGAGGATAGAAGATCAGTTTTCCCTGTTTGTGTCTGCCTTTTAAATGAGCCAATGAATAATGTCTGCAGTTTGAAGGGAGGGGGGGTGTAGTGGAGATTGAGGATCAATTTTACTCAAAATAAATACTAAAAATAAAGATAATTTTTCATTTAATTGTATATTTCTAAGGTCATTGTAGAATAAACACATAAAATGTAATACTCAAAAGATCTGCCAGAACAAAATCTTTCACATCCAAATGCTCCAAGGTGAGGTAAAAGGAGCCACAAAGTAATAGAAAATAACTGTTGCAATTATGTTCACATATATAATAACAAAATACCTTATTTTCTTGAAGTTTCAACACAATCTGGTCTGTAGTCTTTATTTACAAACAATGTCACTATCAAAGCACCACTGAAGAAATTATGCTTTTTCCTCAGTAATAAAAACCATCATTCTATGTACACAGGAAGCCTTGCAGAGTGATGCACCAGTATGAACAAAACAAATCCTATGATTTCTCTCAATCATATAAAATGTCAGAGAAAATCGATTTTTTTTTTACAACTACATACAAATGTCCTTGCCTTAATTTCTTTGTGTTCTGCTTATCAACTGGTGAAAAAGCTGACTCCATGGTATTGGATGACAGAAAAAAAAAACGGGCTCTGGCTTTTTCACCTCATTTTTTTGAGTGACGACTCCATAGTGGTGTGTTTTCTATAGGTCACACAGGACAATGATGAGGCCGTGAACAGTGCAGCTATTGTAATGGGGCTCACCATGGGGACTTTGTGTCAACAGCGTGGAATGCCCCAGGGGGCTCATAGAGGCACGGTACGCAGGTCCAGAGAGCTGGACAGCTCACCTCCTCTCAACTGGAACGCTCCCTCAGCTCTTAAAAAAAAAAGAGAGGGAGGGGTAGGGAGAGAGAAAGCTTGAATATACATATCCAGAAGAAGAGGGAGACAGAAAGAAGACTGGGGGATGGACAGCAGGTGGAAGGCCAGGTTAGCTGTTTGAAGCTGCATCTAATGTGATGTGCCTGTGATTGAGGGTTTATAGTGCCATCATGAGCTCCCGTATGGGAGCCTGTGCAGTAAATGGCTCAAGCAGAGTTGGAGATGGTGGAAATGGGGATACCAATGAAGAAAACGAACACAGTCAGACTCCCAGTCTGTGCTCCAAGACCGTGAGACCCATGCCAAGGAGTACAGATCCAGCCGTAGAGGGAAGGTCAAGCAACGTGGAGCACCTGGTGAGACCTGCCCTGCCTGGGAGGAAAGTACACAGGAAGACCATCACAGAGGAAAGCAGAGGAAGGTGCAGAGAAGGAAACCAAGAAATAAGTGAGGAGAAACTAAGGACTGAACACAGAGAAAGAGGAAAAATAAGGGAAGGAAGGATGGACAGAACTGCATCATATGGAGATGAGACACGGGACAGACAAGGAAGAAGAAGTACCGAAAGTTCATCCAGCAGTAATTCTGACGTCCAGTTCAACAGTATTTTAGAAGTTGGAGAAGGATCAAACCACCTACAGAGGGGACACACATGTCCTGGACCTCAGGACGTTGGCCTTACCCAGACTATCACTTCCAGTATAAACTATCATTCTCATCGGCCTGCTGTCCAAGCCAGATCCACACCTGTGTCGCCACAGAGACTTTCATCCAGACTGGCAGTAGGAGACTTGAATCGCTACTCATTTAGCTCATCTAGAGATCCAGATCAATTCTGGATGGAGGTGAGAACGAGGGCAGCATCTGGTCGATTATCACAAACCCATCGGAGCCAGACGCACATCCCACCCCTCACTCCCTCAGAGGCGGAAGAGGAAGAAGACGAGAATGAGGGGAATGCGGAAGATGATGAGGAAGAAGGCAGCGGAGTGCTGGAAGTGATGAGCCAACCCATGACCCCAGCGGTGCCACCTTGTATTCATTTTGGGGAAAGGAGGATGAGTAAAAGAGAGAAGAACAGGATTAAAAGTCTGAGAAGGAGGCAGAGGAGACGGGAGAGATGGAGACAAAGTCAACAGCAGGAAAGCAGACAGGTGATCTCACACTGAAATCACTGTTCATTTAGCGAATGTTTAAATGAGAACCAAAGAAATCACATACTACATGTGCAACAAGGAGGAAGGAGGGAGGGTTTGGTTTGGCTCATTACAGCTCTTTCAGCATCTTTATTTTAGATGACATCTAAACAAACAAACTTTCAATCAATAATGCAACAACTCTTCACTTATAGATTTTTATTACTCCTATGTTCAGATAGCATTACCTCAGCATAGATAATGATTATAGTTTGGGCTACACAAATCCCTTTTGCAAGCTGACCACCACTTTAATTCAGTTCAATTTAATTCAATTCAATTCTACTTTTTTTTGTATAGCGCCAATTAATAACAGCGCCATCTCAAGGCGCTTCACAGGCAATTTAAGCAAATCTGATTGTCATAGATTCGTACATAAAAGCCAGTTAATAAAAAAAGCCTATATTGGGATGACTTATATAGATGCTGTTACATTAGTTGCATTGGCTACAAGGAAAGACAACACTTGTTAGTTTCTGTTTTTTTAGGGAGTAATACTGCTTGGATCAGTTTAGAGGTCATGGCTTGGGCTATACTGTCGTTCTTACATCCCTACAATCACTGTCACAGATGCCATGCTTACACATGCATTTGCTTTAACAACCACTATGCTACATATTCTCTCACAGTAATCATAGATCATATAATTATGGTTGCATCCATACAGTGTAATGCTTTTTTAAAGTACTTATGTTTTGCAGTATATTTATGTGGACACTGAAAATGGGAAAGGAAAATGGGAAATGGGAAAATATCTCTAACTAGTGACTTAAAGGGAATCTGTGAAATCCAGAGATACTATGTGATTCCCAAAGTGCCTCAGCTTTAAATGACCTAACTGAGCCACTTAGATTTTATATGTAACCCAAACACAGAAATAAAGTGAAAGCTGTGTGTACCAAACAAAACTTAATACTGCAATGCACCTACAATACTTCCACTGCATTTATTTATAGCGTTCCATGTGACAGTGCACGGTGTGTTTATGCATCCGTGTGTGTAAGTTCATTTCATCCAGACTCTGACACTTGACAGTCATATCAGCACCCAGCTCATTTCAATAGCCATTGTGTGCATGGTTTAAAGTGGGGTTACATCTGAATTAGTTGCATGATGAGGCTTTGGCAGAGAGCCCTTCAAAACCGACCAGACAAAAGAGCAGATTTGGCTTTGATTGGTTTCTGTGGATCTGCAGTCACGCTGGCTGACTGAAATTATTCTGACTGTTGCGTTGCAGAAAGCTGAATAGAATTTGTTGATTTGAGATTCATAATATCAGTGTCCTAATTCGAGACCCCCTGCTGACATTATTATTTAAGTGAAGATATTCCTTTTCTTGCTCAGTGGGGTGCGTATGCCAGTGTTTCAGGCCTGATGTAAATACTTAATACCCAAAACATGAGGCTCTAGTTTGGTGAGTTTTCCACTGGCACAGAGCACATGCAGAGAAGAAGCAGAATTTATGAAAGTGAGATGTTTGTGAATAATAATAAAAAAATCTGAACATTAAGAGCTGAACATGTTAGCAAGCAGGACATTTATTAGTATTATCCATGTAAACTTTTTTAAACAAGCCACTTCATACTGCAGCTTTATGATATATTAAGCATACTGCCCACCACACTTTACTTGAATGTTGTATTCATCTTCTCACCTAACTTTCAGAGAAAGAAAAGCCTATGTAGCCTATATTGCTAGATATTGCTTTAATTGGATTTATTCAGGGGACTCTGAATGGGCTTGCTTGCTCATTTATCATGATCAAGTTTCTATTCAAATGCATACTGTTAAGATACATTTATTCCAAGTTGGGAGAAGATCAGTCCAACCGCAACTTTTTTTGGCTTTGATTATCATTGCCATGCATGTTTGCACTCATAGCCCAAGTTTTACCCTCATTTTCCAGACTTCTCTGGCCTGCAACTTTATAGATTCTAACACTGGCTCAGACTAAAGACAATACATATAAAATATTTTGGGCTGTAGAAGTTCTATAACACATCTTCTTTCAGATTTGTTGGAATGCTATTCATTGCAATGAGACATTCCACTTGGTTACATATTTCATATCAGTAAGAAGTCATCTTAATGAAGGTAACTCCCATTCAATATGGAACATGTTACTGAGTGGAGGGAGATTACACCTAAGGCTCAGGGTCCCTTTCCATAAATTTTGACTCTACAAAAATTTTCATATATCTTCTCTTTGCAACAGACCTGTCTAACCTGACTTTTACAATAAAACATCTGTTTAACTTTGAAATGTTTGTTTGTGAAAAGTTAGTTTGAGCCATGCTGCTGAAATCTCATGCGACTTTGTTATGGCCCTTTGTTGTGTGAAGCTTCCTGGAATTGTGGGTGACATGGCAAGGGATACACTGATCTAACCTTTAACTTAACCTAATACAAATACATCCTTTGCTCATTATTAAAATTATTATCATTATTATTACTATTATTATTATTATAAAGATTTCTTCATCTTGTAAACTATTGTCAACCCAGTCACATTTTACTGCTTACATGGTCCAACGATTCACTCCTACTGTAAATGTAAATAAATCTAGTCAGTTTCAATGCAGCACAGCCAGGACAAACCAGATAAATCTGCCATCCATTCTTTTTATTGTGTTTGCAGGTATGCCAGTTGCAATCAACAAGCAAAATATCAGCCAATACAGATGTTAAGCCAATATAAAGTATCTGTCAGTTCCTGCTCATTGCTCACCACTGAACCACAGAAACAACTTCACCCAGTGTGATGGAGAGGCAATTAGTGTTGACTTGTTTAGGGTTTTCTCTCCATTGGCTCTAATTACTGTTTTTCAGAAGCTGATGTGGTCTCTACTGCTATTTGAAATTCTTCAGAAGAACGGAAGTAAAATAATCCGATTTTTTTCTTGTTTGAGCACTGATTTTTCTGTATATTTGCATAGCAGCTATTAGAAGAGTGTTTTATTCATGTATAACCAAGACAAAGCTGCTATGCTACACTGCATGGTGCCACAGGAGAGTTTTGGTGCCCATGATCACTTAAGAGCTATGGGTCCACTGTTCTCTCTGTGTTAATGACACACCTTGGGAGACTAGGCTGGCACTACAGAAAAGTCCCTGGAGCTCCCCCTGGTGAGAAAGTGGTAATTACTCTGGGAATACCCTGGGGTTTTTTGTCTTGTTTTTTTTAAACATTTTTCAAACAGTGAAACTCCAGTCGCAGATCCCTTGGGGGTCTGCAGACACATGTCTGAGGCAGAGGTGGGGGCTTGAGTAGGCTCAGGTATATCCTCTTACACGTGTTATAGCTGGGATTTGGAAATAGGCGGCTGAGTGTGGATTCAGGGCCAAAGACCCATGGGAGAGGAGAAATATCATTTGGCTAGGGAGAAGATGGGAGTGTAAGAAGGGATGAACGTTTATATGCTGTGCTGTAAAATATATACACTGCAAGAATATGGACAATGCTGAAAAACTGAAAAAGGAAAAAAAGTTAAAGATTTTTTTAAACATTTCAGTCCTGGTACTACTGGATCTCAGTGCTGCTTTTGACAGAGTTGATCATAACATTTTATTAGACCGGCTGAAAAACTGGGTAGGACTTTCTGGCACCGCAATTAACTGGTTTGAGTCCTATCTAAAAGAAAGGGACTATTTTGTGTCTATAGGTAACCATCAATCTAAGCATACTAAAATAACCTGTGGAGTTTCCCAAGGCTCCATCCTAGGCCCCCTGCTGTTCAAATTATAAAAAACAACAAAATATGTTACCATAGTTACGCTGATGACACACAGATCTACATTACCATCACACCAGGAGACCATAGTTTGATCCAATCGCTGATCAGATGCATTGATCAGATTAAAGACTGGATGTGTCACAACTTTCTTCAGCTAAATGAGGACAAAACTGAAATCATAGTCTTTGGAGCCAAAGAAGAAAGATTAAAAGTCT
>JAVQJG010023330.1:0-19226 GCA_036024015.1 Craterocephalus amniculus
TTTGCTTTTATACTGCTTTGATAATTACTTTTACTAGATGCCTTTGAAGCCATGCTAACTAGCCGTAGCCTGTTCAAGACAACCATAAGAATGCTTTGCTTACAACATTCTTCTTCGTCTGTTGCCTAGTTTCTCGCTCTGGAGCTCCCCCTACAGCTTTGGGGTGCGCACTGCATGGTAAACATACCCAGACTTGCATTGATCCGCTTTAATTCACGCACCTACATTACAGTGTTCAATTTGCACCGAGACAAGTGACATTTCACGGCCAAAAAGCTAAGAAAGTGAGTTTGAAAGAATATGTGTTCTGATGTTAACTTAATCTTTCTAAGAAAAATGGTTTCTGTTATGTGGTAAAATGGCGGAAGTTTGACTTAACCCTTTTAAGTCCATAAAAATGAACGACTCATTGACTGCGCATATGTACGAGTCCAGGACATTTTAGTTCATACTAAAGTTAAAAAGCTAAAAATTAGCTCCTTTCGCTAACCAAAATGGCCTGGACTTGTACATACAGTATGACCAATCAATGAGTCATTCATTTATATGGACTTACCCCTTTTACCACATAATATACCATGTGAAAACCATTTTTCTTAGAAAGATTAAAATAATATCAGGTATAGCTCCTTTAATGTGGAGCAGAATGGATTGTTGAACTATTTTGGTCTCAGCGATGAACAAAAACCAAACCGCTGATGGAAAAAGTGAAGGTAAACAAGGATGCGTAAAGCCCAAAAACTAGACATTTCTGCTATAAATACGCCAGACAATGTTTTTTACGCAGTATGGACAAATATAAAAGTCACACCAGCTGTTTTCCTATAAAATAAATCTTTATAAAGGTGGTCTTAAAAAGGCAGACTATGATTCCTGCTCACATGCTCCAGTAGACGATACCGGCCCAGTGTGACTGGTGATGCTGTGATTTCTGATAATGAGGTAATTCAGTCCTGCGTTTGAACCAAAAAGAGATATGAATAAGTATCAGAATAGTAATGCCTTCACTTTTTCTGGCTTTCATAATGTAAGAAATGAATGCAGCTTTCCGGGAGCAGGACATTAAAAAAAGGAAAAATCTTCCCAATCCAAGGGCACGGCTGTTTGTAGGTGTAGTTCCCCCAGGATAAATTATTGGAACAGCATCAAACTACAAGAGCAACAAGACTAACAGACAAACAGCGTGTCCACTTAGCTGGCGCTGACCTCTCTTTGTAGTTTTCACAGGTCTCTTATTTTATTGGCTTCTCACAGTGCAGGAAAATTAGCTGGAAAGCTCAACCCAGTTAGTGGTCAGGACTGGTTTGATCTTAAATGTGAACATACAGGCTGTCTCACTTCATCAATCAATCAAAGAGTTTGGGGCTAATTCTGGTCATCATATGAGTTTTCATCTTACCTTAAAGCCTGAATACTTCTTCATCCAGTTTAAATTAGCCTAAACATTTCCTGTAAAACCCTACCAGTCTGCTTTGAGGACGAATTATTATGAACGACAGCATAAACAAACTGGGTAAATGGGTGGCGGCGTTGCACCAGTGCGGCACCGTTTCAGCTCCACATTCGGCCTTTTGTAAGTTTAATACATCTGACTGCCCTTGTTTTTATTTCCCGCGCAGTGACTGATTGTTGTGTTTCTGCTGGGTGTTTTTATGCTGAGAAGCCTGAACCTTTCCATCAGCCTTCCCGGTGTCTTATCCCTCCTCTGCTGTGCTGCGATCTGACAGTACGTGTGTGTGTTGGAGTGTTTGTTTTCCTGTCCTGACTGATGCCCTGTCGGAACGTCCCAGTTGGGTGTATTCATCATTATGGATGCGTGTTTAGAGCCAGGGATGCACACCAGGTAAAGAAGGGAGAGGAGGGGATGTTATAAATAGCCATTTGGCTCTCTAGCCATGTGGAATTGATGAGTTTCAGCACATTCTGCTCTGCAGTGCCAGGTTTAATTTCTACCGTCCTGACAGCACAAACCTCAGAGCCCAGAGACGTCACGCCTGACTGCCGCTGCTGTGCAAATGTTAGCCGTGTTTGAGGATGGACGCACGCATGGCGCCGCCTGCACCGCTCCTATCGGTGTCTGGCTGGGTGTACGTCCTCTCCTTTAAACCCCTGTCACCTTAAGAGACAGCCAGTCGCCTTCCCGTCCAGACCCCTGACCAGACCAGTAGCTGTTTTTAAAAATCGGCCATCTTAAGTCTGAGACAGGTGAGAGGCTCCCTCCCCTTGTTTCGGCCCCCGCAGGCACCTTTTAGTCAGAGAGCAGCAGCACCGTCTGAGATCCTCCAGCTCCTGGCAAGAGCACAGTCAAATTAGCCAATAAAAATGTGTGAAATCGGTGGCGGAGCGCCGGCGAGGACACGCCAGGAGAAATAAACATCAGCGCTTGCACAACCAGGAAAAGCTGATGCTGGGAGGAAAGAGGCAGAGCGCGCCAGCTGCCTCACCGATTCTACGCCCGCGATTCTCCGATTTCAGGCTCAGGATGGGAGACGCAGACGCAGGCGGAGAGTAAAGTTGTTGCTTTACTCCGCTGAGCAGCGGGAGCCAGCCTCCGATCAAGCCAGTGGCAGCACAAGTCGAAAGAACACGAGCTTCTGTCAGAGGATACACAGCCCTCACATGCTGAACTGATTTAATTCCCTCTGTTCATCTGCAGGGTGTGCCCACCCCCACCCACCCATCCATCTGCAGCTTGGGAATACTGGTCTTCATTTCACATGATGCTTGGCTGTGAAGTTTAATTTCAGCAAAATCTAAACACGTTAATTAAATATCATAACTTTCTGAAGAGGGCTCTGGTAAAGGTACCTGAAATTTTAATTTAGACTTCAAAAGAGCGAAGACTTTAAAGCAAATCTATTGTTTTTCATTTAGACTTGCAATTTTCTTCCCTCCGCAGCACTGCAGAACGTAGTTATGATTGATCTGGTAATTAAAATATGCAGAGAGGGAAAAAATATTAACCGCTGCTTTTTTTCCCACTTTCTTTTTGTTTTAGAAAACAGCCGACACATTTTTCCTCTCTTTCCAGCGCAGATAATTAAATTTTGCACATTGATGTTCTTTACACAGCATTCATCGGCCTCATTATTTTTCCATTTTCATCTTTCTGGTGCGAGATCGATAGATTGATAAAATGATGGAACCTATCTTAAATAATGCAAGCGGAGAAAAAGTTGCACTCACTTTGCTGCTGGCTAAGTGTTTGAACTTTTATTCTTCTTTCAAATTGTTTTTAATATCCCATGAAGGTAGGAAGGTCTGGCAGTATTACATGCTAGCATAAGACATTTATCCGCATTTCTGCCGTCCCTCTGCCAAAACAGAAAAAAAGAAAGAAAGAAGGATGCAGCTCATCTCTGCCTATGGTATATGGGATGATGCTTGTCAGAGCTAATATCCTAAACGATAAAAGAAATGGCAATTCAAAGAAAGCCGGCGTAAAAGTAGGCCAATTAGTACCTAGGGAACATTTTGCTAGAAGAGATAGCAGCTCGAAATGTCACATGCACGAACATTAGGACCGATTGTTTATAATATGACCTGACAGTTTGGGTCTCTTTAATATGGGATTAACTACAATACTAATTAACATGTGGCTCGGTTAAAGCAAGCAGCTGCGAGTGAAGGAAGTCCTAACAGGGAGGGATGTCCAAGTGTTGCTTCTACAAATCAAATGTGTTTTTACACTTGAAAAAAACAAGAACTGTAGTTTTCTTCTTAAGTTACTCTGGATAGTCTGAATATCTGACTCTTCTGCTCCTTGCATGTCTGAGCCCACAGATCAGAACGCGCTTGCCCTTTGTCACAAACAGATATATGTTTTAAAGTCCCACTGCAGGGCTCTCTGTTTCATCAGACACATGAAGTGGTCTCAGTGGCCTGTGGAGAGTGTTAAACACATCCTCAATTAAAGCCGAGTTACTTTGCATCTCCTCGTGATTTCTTCTGCAGTCCTTGTAATTGGGTCTCTGTGGATTTATCGGGAGAGCTCCGGCTCTTCTTCTGGAGCGCAGGGCCCAGTTTGAAGAGGGGGAGAGGGGACAGTGAGGGGGGGTGTGGTCAAACTGGAGGACAGGTGGAACAAAGATCAGCCATGTTTTAGTACTCAGCGGTGCAGTGGAAGAAGGTTATACTGTATAGCGCTGGCCAGCAGCTGCAATTAGAAATAATCATATCGGCCACAAAAAAATAATCCTATGATGGCTTCAGCTGACAGTTAAAGACATTAAATATGGCAGCAAGTACAACGGTTCAACGATTTAAGAAGGATGAGAAAGAACTTGCACCAGATTTTAATGTGACGCTCTGAATATTTTGTGCTTACTTTTTGATAATTGACTTAATTATCCCTTTTAGAAATGGTTATTAGTAAAAACAGAAAATCTTCCAGCTTATTTGAAAGAAATAAAAGGTAGTAATTTATCATTTGAAAGTATGAAAACCAGCTTTCTCCAGTTTAAGACGACACACTGTGTGTGTCAGCACGTGCGAGTATGTTTGCGGCGAGACATGTGAAGGACGGCCGAAGGTGCGGCGAGATCCGGTGATGGGCTTGTTTTATTACATCTCATATTGAGACCAATCTCTGTCCATTCACCTGAAGGACAGCAAGCTATTCCCTAACTAAATTAGCCAGGCGCTGTGGTGTGAGAGGGCCTCCACGAGGCACGCACAGCCCCGCTCTGACACAAAGGCACACACAATCACTGAGGCAGGCGAAGGCAGCCATGCAATAATCAGGTTTTTTTCCCCTCCTCACCTTTTCCCGTCTCATGCAAAAGCTCAAATGCACATGCATAATCGCATGTCCTGTCGCTCACTTTGCTTCTCTCACACGCTCCTTTGTTAAAGCCTGTGGATGTGGGGTAATTGTAGTCACTGTGAGAGATTTACATGTGTGTGTGTGCACCCCTGTCAACAAAGACTGCAGACCTCTTTTTGGAGCCATGTGACACAGATGACAGTCCTGCAGCACACCTGACTATCACAAGTGCACCTTCATGATGGATCTCGCCTTAATGCAGCCAGCGCAGGGAGTTTGAGCTTACACTGCATATTTGCTGGGAGGCTGAACATTCTCTTTATGCTTTCTCTTCCCTAATGAAATATCTTTTGTACAGTCTGTTTTATATATATTTATATAAGAGACGTCTAAAATCTGTCTTTTTTTTTTTTGTTCACTCACGCTGGATGTTCTAATGAGGCAGAGCCTGAAATAGCTGTGGGGCTAGCACTGCAGAACTATGACATCCCATGTGAGAACTTGCCCAAATCACAGTGGCTGCAGCCGTGCGTCAGGTTTCTTTATTTATAACCCGCCTGGAATTGTCCTACACTCTGAGCATATGGAGGGTTATGTAACGCTCAGCATCCAATAGATAACCACTAAAGTCAGGTCCTATATAAATGTATATAAATAAAGCTTGTTCCTGAGCTTCTGTTTAAAGATGTAGCTCTCCTAAAAAACATCTTTACTATGATGACAAAATGTAAACTTTAGCATTCCTAACACACTTCTAATTGGATTTCCACTCAGTTTAAGGAAAACAAAATCAATTATAAATGAATGAATGAAATTAACTAATGATAGTTAATTGTGTGGTTTGCTTTGGTTGTAGTTGCACAGGTATTGAAATGCATCTGCAGAGCTTTGCAAAGGTTTAAGCAACTTCGGATGCTTAGTTATCCATCATGCGCTGCCATCAGCGAAGCATCTCTTTGGTGTCAGACTCATTTCGTAGCAGGACAGTGACCCCAGACAAGCAGTCGGAGTTATGTGGAACTATCTTCGGTGCCAAGATGAACGAGGAGCCTCGCAGCAAATTGTCTGGCCCCCACAAAACCCCAATCTCAAGATGACAGAGTTAGTCTGGGATCACACGAGGAAGCTGAAGATTTTCAGACAGCCTAAATCGACAGAACTGCAGCGAGTCTTCCAAGGGGCTTGAAACAACTTACCTGTCAAGTGTCTCGGAAAGCTGCAGAGATGTGCTGTTTTATTGGCAAAAACAAGACATGTCACGGTTTTTGTTTTTTCCTGCCTGTACTCTTTAATAAGTTAATTGATTCAGAGCAAGACTATCCATTGTATTTTTGAAAGCATTTTAGAAAACAGCTCAGCTAAAGTAGAATCCAAAAATTTTTCTGCCTTAATTCTACTTCTGTGGCTGGTAGTCACTAGCCTGGCTATCGCGACTATAATGGGAGCATATAGTCTGGCCAAGACTAATACAGAAACTGATTCTCAGAAGGGACCAGTCTCCTGCAAATGTCGCTGTTTGTGATTGGTCGAAGCTTAAATCAATCAAAGTTTAAACCGCACTCTTTTCTCTGACTTGTGTGTGGCCAGCGGGGCTAACAAACTCTTACCAAAGCCAGTCGGGAGCAAGGCGAAAACGTCTTTCCCTCCAACAAATGTCTCCAGGGCTACTCGTTGCTCACATTTCACAGAGAACGTTTCGTTTAATGTGCTGAAAACAGAATCTCCCGCTGTGTCAAATGTTGCCGCTGCTCCATGTTAGCAATGTTGACGGTGTTGCTTCCTGTCGCGTTACTGCGTTGAGTCCGCCTCTTTGGATAAGCTCGAAATTGATTGGCTCCCATTTTTTTGGGATTTTGGAAATCGGTTGAATAGGCCTCCTGGCCAGACTATATGGAGCTTGCGAATTTTAGTCGCGGTAGCCAGGCTAGGTAGTCACAGCAATGAAACAAATAGAAGCAAACAAGATTCAACTGAATACATGTGAATCTGAAAGGATGCTTACGTAGCAGGGTAAAAGACAAGGAAAAAAACAGCATTTTCTCTTATAGTGAAATGGCCTATTTTCATCCATTGTGGCTGGGATGTGCATTTGAAAACGCGAGCGCTGCCGTCGCCCATATCTCATCTAATTAGCCCTCATCCAGTCAAATTGAAATGCCACCTTGCGTCTGTCACGTTGTGTATGAGTGATCAGGCAGAAAGCTGGCCATTACAATCATGACATCAAATGGCTGGCAGCGGAGGTCAATCAGTGTACATTAACCAAACAGAGCTCATTTGTTTTACAGCTTTTAGTGGCGTGTTGGCACCAGCGTACAAGAGCTTTAGGCTGGCATCCAGCGGGCATGGACTGCCTCCCAGCAGAGCGGGAGCCGGATGGGTCTTAGCCAGCCCTCTAACAGAGGAATGTGAAGGAGACAGAAAGGGGAAGGGGGGGGGGGGTCGTACATTTGTCCCCCCTTCCCCCAACTGTTCAAGCCGTCTGCTGATTTATGTAGCTGCAATGAACTCCTTTACGCCGGGCCTTCATAAATACCTAAATAGCTTTTAAAATGATCCTCAGGACTCTTTCCTTTCTCCTTTTTGGCCTTTGCATTTTTGAATCCGTGAGTGTTGACATGTCGCGGCGCGGATGCATTAGTGTGACTTGCTGTACAGACAAATGCATACACTCCCAGTCCAAAGATCCCTCCTAACCCTCACCTGGTCCTAATTATAGCAGATGAAGCCACATTTCAGTCGAACTCTGGCGATCTGTCATCAACAGGCCCGCCCCAGTCTGGCTGGGAGTGATATCTTTCTGTAAAATATGTATGACATCAAAAAGCCTTAAAGGTTATTACAAATTAATAATGAGTAGTGGGCTGAGAGTGGTAAAAAATAGACCTCCCTCGGTGTCGTGTTTAAATGTTTAATTTAACATGCTCGGGTATAAATGTGGACTGCCTCCCAGCAATATGAGCGAGGGGCCCTCAGGTCCCCAGCAGACTGCCAGTGGTCTGGAGCATCCACAACCCCGACCACCAGGCTCACGTTTATTAAGATCGACGTTCAGATTAGACGGATTCATGCAGATGCGAGTGATCATCCGCCTGGAGACGCTGCCTGTTATCTTGAAAAGGCGCCTCTTCCTCTGCGCTCCTCTAACAGCACACAGAATTATAAAAACACTAAGAGAGGCAGTTTTACTCGCATCAAGCTCAAATTCTCTGTAGGCTCCGAGACACAGAAAAGCTCTTTCTGAGCGTTTCTCTGAAGCGAGTCGAATCATTGGCCCTGAACCCCTCTCTCAGTAATGTCAGAAGACACTGTACAAAATTGCCTTATTTATGCCTGTAATGTAAGCTGTCTGTTCTAGTGTCGCTCATCCTCAGTGGAACCAACGACGGTGGCAGCCGAGTCTGGAGTGAATTTGCCGGGCGACTACCTGGGAAACATCAACAGTCATTAATTATGTAAAACCCCTCTCACAGTGGGAGCAGAAAGAGCTGCATGCAACTGCAGCGCCCGCTCCTATTAGACTCAATGTACTCTACAATGAGCCCCCACTGCCTGGGGGCGTGGAGGGATTAGCAGCGTACCGCCGCGACCCCCCATAGGAAGACACGCATGCAGCGCTATACCGTGCACACACGCCTAAACGTGGCGATCTGCAGCGACGTATGAGCGTGTTAAGCCGAGGAGAATAACACCCCATCATTCACTTCTCTCCTGTTTCCCTGCTTTTCCGGCTACAATGTTCGAAATCGGTAAATGATACGCTGCGTTTGTCAGGGGCGCTGCGTTTTATTGTTGCCGTTGGTCTTTGACGCCTGAAACCAAATTACACACCGAGACGTCCCGTGCAAAGGCCCTACCTGAGATCTCACTTGGAGCGCTGCCCCTGACGTAGGCAGATTTATCACACAAATAATAGAGCTAATTTCTCCACCATGTGTTTCCAATCCATCTCCTGTCAGCAGCAGGGTTGTTTTGCAGACTTCAAGCCATCTCCACGGCGCTCCTTCCTCCGTCCGCCGCGCACATGTCGCCGCCGTGCGAGGCTCGTTCATCAGCGGCGTTTCTTTTTTAGCGGATGCGGCTCTGGCATGATGTTCCCGCGCGCTGAAACAAAGGCGGCGCTGACACCTGTAATTAATTAGGCTATTATGCATTCCGCAATGATAATTGCCTCACTGGAAAGTCACCAGCCTTCTAAGAGGGGAGAGAGAAGAGGGGTGGGTAGAGAGCGCTATCCATCATAGCCGAGCACTCTCCCTGCCTCGTTCGCTCGCTCTCTCTCCCTCCGTGTCACGCTGTCTCACCTTGACTGGTGTAGGCAAGGCAGGAGAAACACTGTCAACATGTGTCTGAGGGCGAGACGTGCAGCTGCACCTCCCCCTTTGCCAGGACTCTTCCAGCAGCGGAGAAGCCTGCCAGGGTCCGTCCACTCCACATTGGCACACTTACCCATGACACCCCATCTGTTGGAGCTTTGTTCACCAGGGCAAGGCAACGCCGGGATAATGGGGGCACTTTATTTTTATAATTAGCCCTTACCTACACCTCTCCTTACTTCTCCTCCTTTAACACTTCTCCCAGCACTGAAATCTAGTCCAGGTGCACTCATTACCACTTTTTCTTTCAGCACATCATCCGGAGCCTTCATCTTCTCCTCAGCACGCCCCGCTCTCCCTCCCATCATGCCGCTGTAGATACATTTTCAGCAGACACACTTTCCTCGAGGTTTAGGTCATTCGCTGCGTGAAGCGTTTGAACGAGCGAGCTCAAAGAAAAATGACAACTGCTGTCTTTTGAACTACAAAGACATTCAGAAAAGATTTGTTTTCTTCTCTCCGTTTGTCTCTTGACTTTGACTTTGCAGTGACTTTGAGCTGTGAGCGCAGAGGCTGTTGCTTTTGAATGTTGTCAAGAGGGCTGGTAGAGCAGTGGTTGTGTTGCCTGTTGATGGAGAGGGGGGGACCCAGAAGGCACCTGCTGCGTGATGGAGACAGCAGGCCCTTTGATCTGGGTTTAACGTTGTGCCATGTTCCGTCTCTCATGCAGCTCCGTGCGCCGTGTCCTGTGGGATTACGTCAGCTCCGCCTTGATCTGCTCCCTCGCTCAGCCTCGGTCATTATCGTCGCTCTCCAGTGGGGGCACTGACCCAACGTCTCTGTCATTTAGTCCCTTCTTATATTCAAATGAAACACCTTACACTATTTTATCCTAATGTGCCTATTTAGCCGTGCTCATCACACGGCTGTAGGGATGGGAGCGCTGGCCGGCCTGTTTAACGCTCAGAGCCAAGCTGAAATGTATCTGCAAGCATTAAGTGGATGAATTTATTGGAAAGGGAGCCATTTGTTAGCGTGTAAATGTCCAGGACGACAAACCAGTGAGCCTGAACTGCTATTTCAGCTTTGATTTTGGAGGATTTTGCTCCTTTTTTTAAAACCAGCTGGAAACAAATGAGTAGCAAAATCCCAAATGTGTTTGATCGTTTCAATCATTTGTTCATATTCAGGTTGAAATGCATCAACTCCGGACTTTTAGGGCCAGTCCTGCAGGTTTTAAATGTTCTCCTGCTGCAACACAGTCAAATGAATGAGTCATGAAGATGCTGGTGCAGAACTTGACTACAATCTGCTGGAGAACCAATTTGTCTAAATCAGGCATGTTGCAGGAGGGACACATCTAAAACCTACAGGACACAGACCCCTGATGTGCAGATTTGGTGACCCCTGGTCTACAACATGCTACAGTTTCAGTAACTTTCAATAAGTCATTGTTGCTGATCAGCTGTAACATCTAATAATGAGTGGGTCCGATCATAATGCGATGTGATTACAACTCAGATAGCTGCGTTTGTGATTATAAAACGTGAAGATTTGACTACCGCTGCTTTCTGAGTGGAGACATGTAACATGGTTTCCCAGATTTGTGGTGGCAAACAGTAGAGAGGAAAACTTGCTCATCTGTTTCCAACACATGAGAGCAACAAGTGGAGCTGCATCAAATCCTGGCGGCCTTGGGTTGACTATATTTCAGAACTTACCACACATCTCCATCTCCATTTCTCCCAGTCAGAGCCAGCAATGATCCTACATGTGTAAACATTTCCGTTGTGTTTACACATAATGCCCCTTCCTGTATTTTTGGTTTGCTTTAAGTGAACCTGACCTGTTTGTAGGTGGGCCAGAGTTCACTTCTTTGATTCTACTTTTGATCTACATCTGTTTGTTTGCACATTCACAACTTTCTCTGACCAGTGAGGGAGTGAACAAATAACTGAGGATGCTGTGAAGCATCTGTTACTGGGATGTTGGTAAAATACCATCGGATGAGTTTTGGCGAGTTTGGAGGATAGTCCGTCGGATGAGGCAGACTGGTTTGTGGAAACATTTAGGTAGGGATAAAGTGTAGAAGTAACTTTAAAGCAGGATTTACACTCATTGCAATGTAAGAAGCTGTTTCTCACTTTATCTATGGTTTTAATATCACGGCTAGCTGATGCGTATTAACTACCTGTGTTTTGCCAATAATAAGCTTCCAAAGTGCCGTAATAGGATCAGCTGTATGGCATAATTCAGCTTGATGCTCTAACATTCGTACAGAAGCACTCAGAGGTTGCAGCAGTTCCTACAACATAAACTTTAAATATCTCAGGGTTTTGGAGTGAAATGGTTGTTTAGCTCTTTAGGTGCTGTTAACGGGTTTACAATCATACGGCTACAGGTTTTTATCCTATTTCTGCCTCCCGCCTGATTGTTTAGGAGGAACTCCAGTTGTTAATGGCTGCTGCTTGTTGCAATCGTGATTAGTCCGTGTTTCAAGTCCATTCACTCACACTCTTCATATCCAAACGCCGTGTCTGTATCAGAGTTGCTTTTTTCATGTGGTTAATAACTAAATAACCTTGGCTTTTTTGTGCTGAGTTTAATGCCAATTAGAACATTAGCATGCTTGCACATTGAAGTAAGACTGAGCTGTAATCCTGTTGAACTTCACCACGGCAGCATTAACAACATAAGAGCGGGCTGATGTTGGAGTAGCTCAGATCATGACTGTGCTTAAGGACAGCTTGACTTCCAGCTGTTAAAAACAATGCATGACAATCTTTCAGACTGTCTCTGTTACTATTTAATAGGCACTTTTCTCCTGCAAACTTCTTTACTGTCATTCATGTACCAATCAAATACAGGTGACCCCCCCCCCCACCCTACCCTCCCGTAAAGCCTTGAGGCTACAGCGAGTCGAGTCGCATTTTCACTTTTAATTTGTCACCGCATCGCTGCAGCATGTAGTCACAAAGCAGATAACTGGTTCAAAGGAATATTGGTGTGGTCAGCTCTGGCCATTTATTTGGCTGAGATGGCAGCTCTGCAGAGGCTGAGTGGCGGCGGCGGCGGTCGGTTGTGAGCGCGGCGCGGTGAGTGACACGCACCGCTGATTGGAATTGACGCAGCGACGAGATGTGTGTCAGTGCTCTGACTGCTCATCTCACCGGGCATCCAAAGACGGCCGCAGCCACCGCCATGCTGCCACCACCGCTCCGAGACGGGTGTCACCATGATTAAATCTGCCCTCAGACACGGCCTGTGTGTGTGTGCGGCGTGCATGCGCACCAGAACAACTTGCCGTGTGTGTGTTTGAACGCCTCCAAGTTCAAGTGTGCGCGCGTGGGGTGTGCATGAGTCTCCCACCATCCAGACTGTATTGCAATAGTGTTTACCTCTGCCCCTCTCCTCCACCCACTCATCAGTCACTCCTCACCAACTCATCTCTCAGCTCCCGCCTCTCCTGCGAACCTACACTCAAAGCAAAAATAGAAAAAAAAAAAGATGTTGATGTTAGGAGCAGTGACAGCTGCAAAAGTGCTGGGTGGCACAGCTAATATATGATCTTCTCTCTGCATCCGAATGGAAAATTACAGTTCAGAATTTGTTTTTAACATCTAGCTGTTGGAACGTCGGTCTTAAAAAAGAGCCCGACGGTTAAACGATGGCCGATGATTTTCTCAACACTTACACAAATAGCCAGGTCTGAGCATTCGCCATATAGCCTTTCCTAGATGATCTTATGACAAGTGGTGTTGTGGTGTTGGGCTTTCCTGCTGTTTTGTTCTAATAAGCATGGAGTGGGACCGGGGTTGTTGTGACATGCTGTCAGCCTGTGGGCTGGACTGCTGCTCAGTGAGCAATACAGTGGGATGGACTCCCGATGATTGTGCACTGACCTTTGCATCATGGGGAAGATGACAGGTAATTTAGAGGCCTCAGGGACTGTGCAACCATGCATTTGCTGTCCCCAAACCACCCACCCGACGACCACATTCACCTTGAGATGGAAGCAGAGGAACCGTAAGGCATGCATATACTTACTCGTACAGCAGGGGGGCACGTGTAAATGTGCATTCACACATTTATTTGCGCACATACTCAGAATGCGATCTACCTCGACACCCGCCCAACACCCCCGTCATTCTCGCACACTCTAATCACCTGCATCATCACAACCCGTCCTCAAACAACCGAATCACAAGAGGTGGCAAACTGCTAAGGCAGAGGGGGGAAACCATGATTTAGAGTGATAATTGCATAATCACCAGTTGTGATAATTGTAATTGATGACTGCATAATTGCTAATTGCGCTCTTTCTGAGAGTCTCTCTCTCTCTCTCTCTGATCATTGCTCAGTAGCCTTTTACTCTGCTCCCCTTCTTCGCTCTGGATTTGTTTTCTCCTCCGTTTATTTCACTCTCCCCAACACATGCTAGCTTGTTTCCAATGCGCACACAGACTCACCAGAGGGTACTGTACTGTATGTATTCTCAGCGGCTTATCAGTGAGTATTTCCCAGCGGGCCTATCCCAGAGGCTGCGCTCTGCCCAGTTTGCTTCTGCGCGAAGAGTTATGGCGGAGCGCTAACAGGTTTCCTTTGTCTCTCTCATGCTACTGCGCCCCCAGGCTTTACTCGCGCTTGTAAAATCATCCCACAGCCAAAGTCCATTCCCTCGGTAGCCGTATCCTTTATCACAAAAAGGGTGAAAACAAAGAATGTGCTGTGAGCCAGAGCGAGGGCCAGAGCCATATTTTCCATCCAACAAGAGGAGGAGATTTGGCAATCGGAGTCTTACCTGGAGCCGTAACTCTCCTTCCTGCCATTGTCTCCCAGTGTGAGGCTAGAAAACCTGCATCTGCCTCACTGGTGGTGGATTACCGCGGACATAAGGACGACTCTGTGATCAGCTCAGTATTATGCACAACACTTCAAAGTGCTTTGATAGCAAGAGATGGGTTGAGGGGGGGTATCTATCCACAGAGCGTGCGCCAATGTGAGGAGGCATCAGACAGGCATGTGATTGATGTCTCTGCTAGCGTCTGTAGGCAGGTTAATGGTGTGATTGTGGAGGTAATCTCCGTGTTCTCTCGTTAAAGGATGATGGAGGGCAGGGAGACCCTGCGTGTCCATTGGAAGATGAAGGCCTGGCTGTTGCCTTGCGTGATCTGGAGCTCTTTGCATATGCAGTCGGGTGCCTCATTTGATGTATATGCTTCAGAGAGAGGTAGAGCAGCCAACGGGCTGTCAGCGAAAAAGCTGATTATCAGTGATGGGTTCAGCCGCCCTGGTGTAGTGGCCATGTAGCCGAGGTGTAAGCCCGCGTTGGAATTAGTTTGTCTCAGTGTTGGTTTACGCGCTGCCACAGTGCATAGCAGGGGTTTGTTATTGGCTGAGATAAAGCTGCGTGTCATCGAACTGCTCCTCACGGCAAGCACAAAGCTAAAATCAAAACAGTGGAAATGGGCTCATGATGCAATAATGCTTCACACAGTTTAACCGTTTGTAGACCTACATGGCAACATTCATGTCCTGGAAGCGGGAGGGGTGGGCGAGGCGCAGATGAAGATAGGTGAGCTTAAACTGAGGTAGAGCCGAGTGAAACAACAGCATAGTGTAGCAGGGAGCTGGCTGGGAGCTGCAGACTATTGCATCTGTATTGATTGGGCTCCAGCCTTTTCCATTTTCCATGAACTCCTCTGAGCTGCTCCAAGTGGGAGTGATGGGGGAGATTTGTTTGATCTTTATGATATTTCTTTAAACATGATGCTGTCGTTATGCCTCCCAGGGGAGCACACCAGCCATTTCCAGTAAATCAAAGGCTTTCTGTCTCTCGCTATTTTCCACACACCTTATTTATAACCCCACTAAAAAGCCCCAACACACTGCCACCGTTCTCATAAGTGTTTTCAGCCTTTGCAAAATGAATGTTTTTCAAGTGCAGCCATACTGATGAAGAGCAGCCGGACTCAAACACAGCACACCGCTGGCCTCTCTGCTGCATCGAGCTGATCTGATAGAAGCTGTAATCAGCAGTGACAGAAATGGCATGAACAATATATGATGATAATTTGAGCTCTGTCTGCTCTTAGAACGGGGGGGTTATTTGAAGAAGCTTGATCTGATTTACTTTTGTAGAGCAGAGGGCATGGAGAGGAAGCTACGGCGAGTCGGCTGACTTTTAGACGTCAGGTCTTAGCGGGAGCTCGGCGCAGAGCAACCCACATACCCACTAGTGCAGGTGCCCTCTCCATGGGGCCAGGTGGTGGATAATTCACTTTCTTTGTCCCTCCTAATGAATCGTTAATTGGTTTGCATCACCTGCAGAGTGGAGGATAGCAGGTGCTGAGTGCTGCTGGTGACGGCGGCCACTGGCGAGCCTCCTCGCACGCGCCAGCATCTACATTTAACGGGCCAAATGTCACCTTGCAGCGTGCAGCAGCTTGGCAGTTAAACAGGGAGAGTATTGTCTCGGTTGTCACTGGCTTCGTGTTGGAGAAGCTCAGACTGAAATGTTCTGTTTTTCTTCTGAACTTTTCTTTATTTGTTCATTTTTATGAAGCACTGTTTGATATTTCTGCAGCTCTTGTTGATATTTCTATGGTGCTAAAAATGTAATAATTGGTAAAGTTCATGTTTCAGCCATCCATTTAATGAGTAAGACATGCCAAATTATGCTAATGGTTTATGCAGTTATGTGACAAATTCTGCTTTTGTTTAATACTTGGGTGGTAAAAGATGACCTGATTTCCAGAAAACATTAAATGTGGCATTTGTCTTTAATATTCTTAAATACTTTTTTATATCCATGTTTTACAGTTTCAGAATACAACATAGAATGTTTTCAGTGTCTGTTTTAGCAGGTTTTACAGTGTTTGCGTACATTTTCTGGCCAGTCTTTCATTTTGGGAGGATTTTTCAACTTTAACCCATCTAAAAATCTAGATGGCTCATATCTCAATTTAATTAATCAAGATCGATTCGATCCATCTAGACTTTGAAATGTGAGATTTCTTATCCTATGATAGAGGCTGTAACTAAACATTTGAAGCATTTTTAATAGATACTGGACAATGAACAATGAACTAAGATAGTTACATGTTTCCCAGCTCAAACACACATCACTCAAATGAATGGGCCAATAGCAGACTTTTGCAGAGCTTGTAAGAGATCCATTTAATCTGAATCAGGTGTGTTTCAGCAGGACAACACTTAATACGTGCAAGACTGTTGGTCTTTTAGAGCAGGGTTGGGGATCACAGGTTAAGCTCTGCTAGTTGAGTCCACACCCCCTAAGTACAGAGACTGCAACTCTTTAACACCTTTGCAAATCATTTAAACTTTTAATGTTGGATTTTTGTGTCAGTGTACCCGAATGGTTTTCTTTAGATGGCTCTCACATGTATTTAAAAGAACAGCTTCTCTATCTTAATGCTTTTTAACTGAAAATCTTGATCAAAGCTAGCAGCTAGCATGCTTCTGCGTGGTAGTTATGTCAGTCCATGTTTACCTTAATGGCTTGTTCTCCCCTGCAGGTGGTTGCTCTGAACAAGCGCAGTAAGGAGGCAGAGTCTGCATTCTTGGGAATCTACAAACAACTTATCGAGGCCCCAGGTAAGTCTCCAACCAAGACCAGAGATGTTTACCTTCGCAAACAGCACCAGCACACTCACTGACATTACTCCTAGAATTATCTTTTTCCCTTTGAAGATCACTCCTGGATGATCAATTCTGTCTCAAACGCACCACCACGAGCAGACCACACATCCTGACACACTCACAGAGACGTATGAAAATATGTGGCATCACACGCAAAGCAAAACGTAATTCTCTTGCTATGTATACAGGGAATATGGCGCAACAGCACATGGATATAAGATACATAAAGCCATATAGCCTATGACTCTTATCTATTTTTCAAAGTCTGCATTCACAGAGTTGCTTCCAAAACTCTGCATGAGGCCACTTCAAACCCAGCGTTGATCCTTGAGTGTAGCCTGGCTGAGGAGCGAGCGCATCCTCGAGGAGCTCTGGTGTTGATTGTGGAGGGCCAATTAAAATCCCCACTGAAGTCTGGCTTTGCATGGCGCGCAGTCCTGATGAGGCCAAAGGGGGGAAAGGGGGAAAAAAGGGGCAAAGATAATAAGTCAGGGTGAAGTCGAGACATATTATGTGTTTATTTCAGCGGCTCATGTACTGTATTGCTCTTTGTTGCAGGAGACGGCGGCAAAACGCAGCCCAATCTCCGTCTAGATCAGAGAAACACTTGTGGCAGGAGTAGAGAATGCTGTTTACAGATTCATTGAATACAAGATAAAAGTCTGCGTCAGAGAAATAGCGACGGCGGCAACTGACTTTTAAAGGTCTCCATTTTTCCTTGAAGTCCCCTGCTTGATATTGCACCACCACCCACACACAAACACACACACACAGACGCACACTTTGCACACAAAGGCACACACACACTTACTTTGAATGGAGTCATTTCCTTGATAAGAAATACCGTTCTTTGAAGATGTATTCAGTTTGATTTTTGTGGCCTATACCTTTTATATCAAGACCTTAATTCCAGCCCAGGAGCATTTTGCGGGATATATTTTGTCACAAACCTCTTTCAAGGACCAAATCGAGTCAACGTACTATTGTATTATTGTCAAGAGCGACAGTTTTGAATAAAAGCAAAGGCCATGGTCATCTAACATGTAAAAAAAGAGCACATTTACTCTCAATATACCTTCCCCTTTGTGTGTGGACATGCGGTGTATGTATTTGCACATGTTCTATTTGTGGTCATTATATTAAGCGCAGAGGGGTAGAGACTACGGTATCAGCTTACATCAGGTGATGTGGCACAGCTAGCTCCCCTCCTTCATATGACCTTACAAAAAGAGGACCCTGTCTCCCTTTATCGCGCCGCCCGTTCTGTATGAAATAGATAGAAAAGGTCAGAAAGTTGGCTGTCTCTGAGCGCCTCCAATCAGCACTTCAAGATGTGATTAGATTATGTAATAAGTCAATGTAAAAAGGTGCTTTATATGATTACCTAACAGCAGAAATAGTTTTATTAGTTCAACATCACTTTTTATTACCGTCACTTAGCTTTTCACCGGTATCAACTGGTATTAGTTTTACCAAAGCAGATGTTTGGTCAAAGTGAAGCATCAGGCTGCTGGAAGGTCTCACAGTCTGTTAATATTTGGTGTTATCCTGCATCTGGGTAAACTGATCACAAGTAGAAAGCTGTATGTTAGAGCTCATAGCTCCTGGTGCAACAATCAGTCCTCATTGATGTTTGAGTGATCGGATCTCAGTTACCAACTCTGAATGCAAATAAAAAAGTAGCTTCAGTCACACTCTGCAGGAGGTGCAGATGGTTCTGTTAATTCATCATTATTCTTTCAACATCATTTTTCTATTGTTCGATAGGTGCTACAGCACCATTTTATGATAATAATTAAGAATACCGTAGAAGAAGACAGATTACACACATTTACACGATGTTGACCAGTTACCTGTCGTGCAGTCATGAGGCCTCAGATGGAAACTTGTTCATGTCTAGAAGGATTTTGGCCAATGATGGCCGCCGTCCATTACTCCTGTGCTTGACATAAGAAGCTATTATGCCTACTGTATGTTACTATGCCTATCTTTACCACTAGAGGTCAGTTATTCTTAAACACCGCACTTTTAATAAATTGTGATTTTAGAGAGCGCAGTGCTCACAAAGATGCACACACACACACTGAAGCTTTAAACTCCTGAAATTCTGTCGGCTTACCAGCAGACTATTGGCTGTAACACACTGCTGGAAAGCTTGGGTTCTTCTGATTTGATTGATGCTAAGCTTTTTTTTTTTTTTTTTTACAGTATATAGTGAAAACAGCAAGTACTATTATTGCCAACAGCTGTTGCAACTAAAATGGCAGGCAACTTGCCAATAAAACTTCCTGGTAACCCACAGATCAATGTGTTCCCTTTCATCGACAAGGGTCCCAACAATCCAGCCCACTAAAACCTTTATGCCACTGTCAGGTTAATTCTCGCCTGGACAGAAGAAGACACACAAGAATGAGCCACACCAAGATCTGTGTTTCTGCATGCAGGGGAGACCAGTGTCAGTTGAGAGCCGAAACTGTCTCCAC
>JAVQJG010023340.1:0-13944 GCA_036024015.1 Craterocephalus amniculus
GGATCGGACCGCCAGGGTCCCCGCCTTTGGCTGCCGCCCAACTCACACGGCACCCGACCCCTACGGCCCCTCCCGTGGGTGGTGGGTCCACGGGAGGGGGAACCCATGTGGCCTCTTCGGGCCAGGCCCGGCCGGGCCCCATGAGCAAAGGCCCGGCCACCAGGCGCTCGCATCGGTGCCCCACCCCCGGGCCTGGCTCCAGTGGGGGGCCCCGTTAACCCGCGTACGGGCGAGGGAAACATGGGCTCAACAGTTTTATCCGTCATATAGGGTCTTTGGGTGTATATGTCTGTGGGTGTATATGTAACCAAATGTGAAGGAGGTGCTGTTGTATGAGTACTTGCGCTAATGTCAAATGATAAAACCAGGGGTCCTGCAGAGTTTTGCATCAGTTGTTGCTTTTGTCTCATTTGGTATGCAGAGTGTGAGCTGTACTTGGAAGTTAATATCAAATGGAAACGGCACAGGTTCTAGGCCTCACGTCATTGTTTATGCTGAAGGAAAAGAAATGCAGACTTTAAGGCTGCAAATGTGTTTATGTAAATATTGCTGATGATCAAAAATCTGTGAAGAGAGGTTAAGTGCTTCAAATTCTGCCCCATATTACACATTTCTTACCCTAAGGAGCATGCAAAACATCCATTTGTAGATGTAGAATGCACTTTTTGTAGCCTTCTCTTTATTCCAGGGTGATTTATGGTGGAAAACCACTGAATATATTCTCTCTGGAAATCTGAGTTGAAATCTTCTGCTGCTACCACCTCAGGGATCTTCAAAGACAAAGACATCCTTGGTATATTTAAAGTAATTTCATTTGAATAAAGTCGTGATTTAACACCTTCACATTTTTTTAAAAAGATAGATAGAGTAAACTGAGTGTGTATCCATGTCTGAATATTAAAATCCTCCAACATTTTGTTGTATATGCAAACAAAAGAGTATAATTAGGGAGACTGAGCTTCCTGTAGGGACGTCCTTTATTGGAAACTTTGATGACATACTGGTGAAACAAAACTTATGTTTAATAAAGACTGAGGTCTTCGTACTCTAACACTCCTGAGTAGTTCACAGCTTCGATGATAGCTGTTAAAGTGACTGCTATCATCCAGTGTCGTGAGCCGACGCTCCTTTGTTCCATCCTTTGCTCGCATGTGATCAGATAGATCGTCGTGCCAACCGCAATCAGAAGTCGGCATGTCCTGATCAAACATTTTCTTACGTCTGAATTTGGATTACCTTTCTGCCTGTGGATCAAAGGTTTCAGGCTGAGCCGGAATTATTCAACAGAGGGAAGGTGAAGAGTATCCGATGCCTTGAACCTGAGCCAAGACGAGGATTTCCATTTCAAACTGATTAGAGTCGCAGTGAAAACTCCAGTTGTTGAACAGCAATTTCTTATTAAATCATTTTTTTTTGTAGACATTAAACTGGCATCTTTTTGCAGTTTCATCGCACAATAACATCATTTGACAGTTCGACCCAGCTGTTACCAACAAGCCATTCAGTCCTGTGATCATCTAAGCTGCATTACCTCTATTTCATGTCATAAAGACACATTTGGAAATGATTAATCAGGTCGTTTACCGCTTGGATTTTCTCCCCGTTTAGCAATTGTTGCAGGACAAATTCATTACTATGTTTGGGCTGAGGTGAGCTCTGGATACGAACAGAATTTCATTCTCAGACTTCTGGGACTCTACTACAAAAACATAATTTCCTTTTGAATGGGTTTCCAGGAGTCTGTGAGGTTCTGCTGGATGCTTAGAGATTTGCCTCTATGGTAACATGATCCAGGCCTTACTTCTTATTATGCCTTGGTTCTGTTTTGTTGGATTGCAACGCAGGGTTTTGTTTGCTAGTCTTGTTTGGAAACTAGGAGCCACGTGTAATATTGAGGCAGGAATAATAAAAAAAAAAATCACCTTCATGGCTGTTTGCAGTCACATGGAGTGTTCTGCAGTACACACGACTACTCCTGTTTCATTTTCAGCACATGGTGCTACTGTTATGTTTGGAGGAGACTCAAAGATGCATAAACATATAGAAAAAACACAAATGCAAGCATTTAGTATGAGGGAAGACATTTTTAAGCCCCTTATTACAGCACAATGAATAAAATGTTTCCTTTTAAAGTTATTTGATGGAAAATGTCTTAAGTTTGTTAAGTCAAACATCCCAGAGCTCCATGTTGTAGGGGGGGACAGGGACTTGGTGGTGATTATGTTAATTAGTTAGAGAGACAATTTTGTTATTCTTATAAAAGTGAATTGAAACAAACAGGCTATGGAAGTATAAATGTGGTCCCTAATGGTCATCTGATTTATAACACAGATGCCACAGAGATGATTACTGATAATCATTAGCCATATTGATTTTCCATTGTGTGTAAATTTAATAGAAAGTACTTTGCAATAGATTTTTTTCTCTCTAAATGAAACCTTTCCTGGTTGGATAAAAGGCAAACCAGATAAAAGAACATTATAAACATACAGATTCTTCAAAAAAATCCAGATTTTAGTAAGGGTCTTGCCTTCCTTGCAAATTTTAGATGTAAGTACATCTGACTTGCAGAGGGAAATAGGAAAGTGTTTTATTTGCACCATACAACATAATGACACTGCTGCCCTTTTCCCCCCCCTCCCTTGTCAAACTTCCTCTGCGGTTTGAAGACTGAGCTTTGCCTGTGAGACTGTGGGTTGAACTTTCGGAGACAGAAACAGAGCAAAGGTGATTAATGGGTTTTCACTCCTTCGGCACAAATTAGTGAGACCAGGTTCAATTACGCACAGTGGGGGTCCCGAGCGCTGTTATAATGAGGGTCAGCGGGGCAGGGATGGGACAGGAGGCAGAGGGAAGCACTACCTTCCGAGCCACTGGTAACGCTTCGCTGGCGAATATGAGCGCTGCCACAGAGGAAACAAAGGTTGAGGCTGTTGGTGTAACACTGATTGGCCATGCGCACTTCAACCTTCACCAGCCGTATTATAAATTTGATTTTCTGTGATACATCTGTCAGTCAAACCTGATATATTCTTCTTCTCTTGTCTTTTCCAAATCGTTATCAGGTCGCCATGAATTTTAGCTCGTCTGGTTTTCATCATCACTGGTTTGGTTTTTGAATTAAGTTTTTTTTTAGCTCTCTAGTTCATTTTCCCGGATTAACCACTAAGCCCATGCCTAAAAAGTTTTGCAAATAGAGTGCAGTAATCATAGAGAAGCTTCCAGATGTGCTTTTTATTGACTTGTTGACATCCTAATGTTTTCTCGCATAATACACCTCCGTTCTGTACCGTTGTTCTGCTTTACTAATCAATAACATCTCTAAGCAAGTGAAGAAAATAGCTTTAGCCAGTCTCCTAATAGGGGAGCCCTGTTTGCATCTGCCTACTGATTCAAGTAATTGGTTTAGCTACAACACAGTGGCATGTATTTTTCTTTTCTTAACTTTTCTTTTTTTTTTTTTTACATTGCAGGTACCATTAGAGGTGAGTCATGTTTGCAGCACAGGGGCAGTAGGGAGAAATACGAGACAGAGATAAAGAGGATGGTTATTAAAAGACGCTGCAGTGCAGGCATGCGGCAGAGAATGACATATTTTGAGGAATGGATAAAGATTTAAAGCCGAGATAGGGGACAGGGGAGGGTTTTTTTTACCGAACACCACAGATCTGGCTCTACCGTGGCCTCTGACTCGTCTCTTTGATCTCAGATGTGCTAATGACATTAAGGCGAGTTGTCAAGTTCTGCTGGAAAATAAGCAACACTGAAGTTTGTGTGGATGAGGAGAATGGGAGGAATTTGTAATGGATGTTGCTCTAAATTAGTCTTATTGAAATGTTTTGTAATAAGCTGGTTTGACAGAGTCATCAATCTTTTGGATCATGGTTTTTCTAGTCTAACACCCATTTTTACTTTAATATCTGAGTAGTCAGTAACACATTTAAGAGGCAAAAATCTCAACCACCTCATTAAAGGCTCCACAAGAACAGTATCTCCTGGAAATATATCAACTATTGCACTTATTATTTATTCCTCTTGTGAGAATAGCCTCTGTAAGCCTGTATTTGTACTGCATACAGATTAAAGACAGTCAGGATGATAAAAAGCCACAAAATAGCAAAATTGTACTTGATGAGTGTTTATTTTGGTCAAGTGGTGTTTTTTTTCACAGGTTTTCTATGACTATACAGTATCCCAGGGGAATATTTTCTTTCTCTGCATACTTTCTTCAGCAGGGAAATTTTGCTAATAATTTCATGGAAAATAGTGATGCTGAGTGTGTAGCTGCATTGGATCTGTCGAAAATATAACTAATCTCCTGAATGACTGTTTGTCTGTGTTGCACATTTGTTATTTTCTTCATAAGTTCTGCTCCAGTGTTTGCAAAGGACTGAAGGGAAGGTGATGCTTGTTTTTGATCAAAAGACAATGAGATGTGGTGTTGTCAGCTATGTTTTCTTTTTTTTCTTTCTATTTGTGCATATGTGGTGTCTCCCACCATAAGCCAGATAGTGAAGCGAGCGCTGATTTCTCACATTCTCATATGTAAAAAGAACTAAGGATCCATGTGATTTACAGATGAAAACTATCAACCACAACCTTGCCATTCAGAGAGAGAGAAAAATTGCATCAGAGTCTTTTGTGACAAAAGAACAATGGTTCTGAGTCTCAGCGGACTCTAGATGAAGTGACAGCTGGAACAAAAAGGAGGTGAATTTCAGTGTTCATTTTTACCTATAAAATAACAAAACCATGAAGTCAGAGAAAAAGAGAGTATGGAAAATATAAAAAAAAATTCATATTAGTGTTAATTTATAACAGTAAGAAATGATCAGCATAGCTCAGGGACTGAACTTTTGTATGATTATATATTATTCACATATATAATAAATCACACAATCCTCTTACATATCCGACACAAGTAAACATCTTCAGACTTTGTATTCATTTATTATTTTTTATTCATTTTAATTGACCACATTAAACACCTCCAGAATAGAATACTAGTGTCTGTAAATGAGGTTGTATCGACATAACAGTCTCCAGACTCTGGCACATTTTTTTTTCCTAGTGCCTACTTGTATTAAATGCAGGAGGGGCTGATCTGATGTCAGTATAAAAGTTGAACTCCCATACAGTAGGCTACTTATTGATTTATTTTGAATAAAATACATTTTATTACTGTACAGAACAGCAGTTGGGATAACAGCAACACCTTCATACAGCAGTATTACAGGCATTTTTCCTTCACATAGCAACCTTTGAAAATTACTGTTAGTCTAAAGCCTGTTTATTCACCAAAGTTCACAAAAAGACACAAACCCATTTATAGGTAGGCTATTCATTTTGGGATTCTGTGGTAAAAGGGGTAAGTCCATAAAAATGAATGCAATTGATTGCACATATGTACGGTACAAACTATCTTAGTTAGCGAAAAATTAGCTAGTTTTTTAGCTTTGGCATGACACTCTTCCTCTGCCAATGAGGTTAACTTCCGTAACTTCTGGATTCCGATCTGCCAGTAAGAGCGTTAGGTTCCTAAATTTGCCCTCTGCTACCAAAATCCCTGCCCTAGGGAATCCGGAAGTGCACCCTAAGTAAGTTTACCCTATTGGTAGAGAAAGAGCGTCACACCAAAGCTAAAAATTGGCCACTATTGCTAACTTAAATGTCCCGGACTCGTAAATATGCACAACCAATGAGTCATTCATTTTTATGGACTTAGCCCTTTTACCACATAATATACGGTGTAGAAACCATTTTCTTGGAAAGACTAAAATAATACCAGGTACAGCTCCTTTTATGTTTGTCAGCAACACCTAATGAGAACTGCGACTCATCAACACAAGCACTGACAGCAACACAAGAGGATCATATTCAACAGAACCCGCATGGGACCGTACGAATAATAATGCTCCATACAGCTTCGCCCCGGACACAGATGAACCCTCTCATCCAAAGGTAAGATAGCAAAACCAATTTGGTTGTTGGGGAGACTAACAAATAAATGTGCACATGTTTTTACAAGGGCTAAATCATCTATTGAACAAGAGCCACAACAGCCATGTTGGCCGTATCCCCAAGGACACCCCGTTGCTCTTTTCATGTGTGTTTAAATGTGTGTGTCATTCCAAACTTTTCTGTCCATGTGCACGTTTGAGTGAGTCTGCTTTGTGGGTGGCAACGTGATTCATTATGTCGCAACTCCCTTTCATGCCAGTTAGATTAATTTGGGAAAACTCAGCAGCTATTTGTTCTCCGGAGAGAGAGAGAGAGCATGCAGTTTAAAGTTAAACAATGTTAGATGGCTGCAATTGATGAAGGGCCCAATGAAGTGTTTATCAGCACAGTTGTTTTATCTGTATGCTGCCTGGAATTGTAGCCCCATTTATCTAAATGTGAAGAGTTTGGCCTTCTTGTATGGTCTATTGGCTCATATAACAGAAAATGGTTTTATTGTTTTTGATTGTCTGGTTAGAGATGGGATCTCACTTGCACATGTCAATCAAGTTGTTATATTTATGCGGTTTTAAATTTAGCAGATTTATTTCTAGGAAAAAATACTTCATTGACTCAAAAAAAAAAGAAAAAGGAAAACGCATATTTTTATTTAGGTTATGTACACAGGTGCTTTCATGAACTGACCCTCATGAATCAGCCATTACTTTTACATCACACTGGTTTTCACTGGTTAAGCATCTTTATACATGCAGGGTAAATGGAAAAACAAACACAGCAATGCCAGAGGACTCTGCCAGAAATGCATGAAACATGAGCATTTTCATGATTAAAAATGTTTGTTTTCATAAAAGTAGAACGTGCATTGACATTCATTTTTACCAGATATATAAAGTCAGGCCAACATGGCTATTAAAACTCAGTGTCTGGGAAGTTGGCTTTACTATCCCAAGAAAGGTGAGGTTAAGGCAACTTTAAATGACAGCAAGACTCAAGGTAAACACAGCATCCCTAAATGAAGCATCACTAAATGAGAAACACTAGAATCTCAGATAATCTTTCAGCATTAATTGATGACTTATTTTTACTCCCAATTTTTTTTTACCATGAATGTATGCAAACACAGCCCATATTTGCATATAAAAACATTGCTTGCTCTTCAAACTACACAGACACGATAGCACGTCAGAAAAGAAATGTCTTTTTTAAAAGAATCGGGAACAAAAGCTCACATCACTTATGGAGCTAAAGGGAAATTTGCTTTTGGCAGATGGGCTCGGTTTTGGGATCATTGACGAAACAAAAAGTGCTCAGGTGCAACAAGAGAAAAGCAATGCGATGCAGTCTCTAACACAGCTCCAGGTCAACAGCACAGCAAGCATAGATATCTCCTGATATCAGTAAATTGGTCTTTAAGTATTTGTTTTCATATCAAGGCTTTAACTAGATCTTGCGACAATGCCAGAAAAGTGATCGTTACATGGCTGAAGTTGTTTCTACAGAGGCGCCCAGAATTAAACATGAGTGTAATATTATCTTTCTCCTTAGCACAGATGCAATCATTCTTTCATTTGGCTCATATGACCACAGATCTTATAAATAAAAATGCTAATACAGCTTTTATGATTGTATAAACAGTAAAAACAAAATAATTACACAATTATTAACCCTCTTACACTCAAGGAGCAAAACATTGGGCCAGATTTTTACGATTATCAAACAAACTCAGGTTCACGCTTTTTGCAAAACAATACACAGTGATATGCAAAACACTCCTATAGACTTTAGACAAAGAAGTCTATCATTCTTGCAATTCCCAAGCACTTACTAACAAATCAACAAACCCATGAGGCAGTAGCTTAAGCACACACAACAGGTGTGCAAACACATGATTTATTTATTTTAGACACACTAATCAGGTTTGAGCACTACAAAACTCCAGCAGGTGAGCTCACCTGCTTTCAAAACATAATGGAAGAAGTCAGAGGAAGAAGATTGAGGGTGAGAGGTGCAATCCAAATCAACATCACAGCAAGTCTTGCTATATTACAGTTTTTTTTATAATTGCTCAAGCACAATTTTGAAAACAGGGCTCCAGTTTCAAAACACTACACACAATTAGTAAAACCACACACATGGACAGAACTCTTCAGATCCTGTGCAAAATGAAATACTCTTGTGAAAACTATATACATATTTATGGATCGAAAGATAGAAATGATTTTGGTAATATGAAGAGGAATGAATCATATATTCAATTGTCTGCAGCTTTGATGTGATCTTTTGTTGTGTTACGGGGAATTTACTCTGGTGCATTTCTCTGTGTCCTTCACTTATAAAGTAATCTAATCACAGAGAGGTAGAATTACTAAAAGTATTTTAAGTTAACTTGTGTAACTTGTTCAAGAAAAGTAAAGTCTGATGAAATGTGTGTTTCATATGTAGCAGAATGTGGGTTTTCACAAATGTTTATGTGGTTTTTACAAGGATGTCACATTTTGCGCAGGATCTGAAGAATTCTGCCCGTGGTTGTGGTTTTTGTTAATTGTGTTTTGAAATTCCTGCCCTGTTTTCAAAATTGTGCTTTAGCAATCGTAATATAGGATTTGCTTTAATTGGTTTATATTTACCTGATGGATTAGATGGAACTGGACTCTAAAAGAGTCTTAGGCTGACTCTGTTGTGAATTGGCAGCACATGATTGAAACTGAATAGAACTGGATCTTTGAAACATGAAAAACCGAAACTCTATTATACAAAGGCAGAAGCGCTGTGAAACTGCATTGATTTTTTTTCCTTTTGGTGAGCGTGTGTGTGTGTATGTGTGTCTCTCTTCTAAAAGGAGGTGAGTTGTTTTCAACAAATCAACATCCTACAAATGCAGCTTTAGGTAAACACCTGTTCACACAGGCGAATGAAGCTTGCAGCTGGAACTTAGGAAGTGGAGTGACTATCCACCAATTAGAAGATTGCATGATGTTCACACATCCCCACCTGACTGACTACAGATGATTTGGTGTCACTCTTCTTCACAGTACCTCTGCGATGTCATGTCTTGTTCCATCCACTTGTACCATGTTGCATCACAGACTGTCCAGCTGTTGACTGATGACCTGATCCAGGTTTGAATCTTGAGTTTGATTCTTAATCCTGACCTCCATGGGTTCATGAGCTTCATTTCCACTGATCATTCTTAAGTTATTTTGTTCTCAAGACATCCCACTTTGTAACGAATAAAGATTTTCAATGAAAATATTTCATTCATCAAGATGTAAGATGTGTTGTTTGAGTATTCCCTTTACTTTATTGAGCTGTTTTTATCCAGTGTTGAACAAGATGCACAGAAGTAGTATCTATCTGAAACTTTGAACTGTGATTAAACAGAATACATCATAGGAAAGAATCATTTTGTAATTAACAAACACATGTCCACCAAAATCTGAAACAGCATAGAAGCATTCGTACAGCCTGCTCTGATTTTTTTTGTACTCACAGGTTTGCAGTAATAAGATTTAACTTAATTTTAAGATTTAAGGATTAAGGCATTGTCACCAATTAAAGTAAGAAAATAAAATTGCACACTTTCAGTGGTTTTATTAACCACTATTCCACAACATTATGTAACGTACTGATGAGCTTGAACAGGCACGATGGAAAATGTGACCCTGGATTAAAACCTTGACCTGAGGTCAAAGCCAATGTCCTGAGATTATAGTAAACTACTGCTCGACCAGTATAACACACGATTCTTTGCTACCGTATTATCTGAGCAGGAACGAATATGCAGAATTCCACAGACATGTGGGTTTCGAAAGATTAGAACATTATTATCAAGATTTTTTTCACTAAGAATTTTTGTCTCACATCCTCTTATATCTTCAAGAGCACTCATTTGGGTTCTGTCAGATATCTAAAAGCACTCCCACAGTAAGCTGTGCCCCTCAGAAATGTAACATCTTCAAGTCTTTAAACCAACTCGCTCTATCATTTTTTTATGAGTGTAAGATTACAGCCGTATAAATCCAAGCTGAAATGTATCATTTTACATTCAATAGTACCAACATCCATCTCACCACTTACATGAAACGTTTGAGAATGCACATTGAAATTCTCAACACTGAGTCATCACAGCAGTGTGTAGCTGTCTTTATGTTGATGGCTTAGTTGAGATTCCAGTGTTTTTCGTTGAGTGATACATTTCCAACGGGAGCTCTTGGTAAGAGGGTATGTGTTGATCTTGAGTCTTTACAGTCATTTTAAGTTACCTTGTTCTTATCTCTTATTATAGCCCAGCCCATTTCCCAGAATTTGAATTTAATCAGCAAAACTTTAATAGTGTTAAAAACATCCCAGGGAAATAGTTTGTTAGTATTTCAACCATGCAGAATAATTCAGTTTTGTTTTAAGTTCATACTCGTCTATTAACATGTATTCTATTTTTAGATTTAGAATTAGAACCCCTGAAAAACTGGTAACGTTAAATAGTTTTTTTTTTACGAATCAGCGATGTCATTTTAACACAATCTCAGCTGTCTTTGAGCTGCCTGTGTACTTGACTCTTTTACGTTAGTCTAACTGAATTCGGGCAGGTTTGGAGCAGAGCTGTTGACGTTTGATTGTGGCTGGCTGGATTGAAGCTCTGGTCCTGTGGCGTGCCAGAGGAGAGGTTTGGTTAATTTTAGTTAACCCTTTACACTCAAATATGTGATGCCCTTCATTTTACAGTCTGTACAACCTGCAATGAAGTCTAAATAGGCTTAAGGGAGGCTGACACTTCTTTTTTAACCTTTGAAATGGAAAGTTTTGTATAAACTCCAGTGTTTTTTTTCTTTTGCGATAATCATGTAACTGTAGTGCTAAGCACACAGACATGGGATACTGTCAATATTGTGCTTTATGTGCATACCGTTGAACATTTTACTGCAGATTTGCTGCAAGAGACCAGAAGCAGCTTTTACAGTGTCATGATTCTTGCAAGTTTTAATTATTCTTTAGATATTCCTTACTTTAAAAGTACAGCATTGATATTTTTTAATATGCACAATTTGTGCTAATTTCCTTTTCTAAAGATTTCTTTTAGGACAAGAAGTCTGACTCTTTTCAGGAAACAGCTGGTACTGTGATTACCTGATGGTATGTGTCACCTATACAAAAGGAGATCACAGCATTTTGAAGATATATTGGTTATTTAGGCATGAACAACATGTTCTAGTCCTATGTTACTATATATGTCCCCCAATGGCTCATTACTGTGCCCCCTTTTCCACCGCTGTCACAGGGGAAGTTAATTGCACAGAAACCTGTACATTCTTATACCCACACCCTATATGCAGCGAAATACAGCGAGACAGGGGGTGGAGTGGAAGATGGGGGGGGCGGGGGGGAGTATCTAACTAAAATCCAGCTTTATTAACATTTTCTTGAAAAAGTCACTGGTTGGCCCTGAAGGAGAATCCACACAGAGGTCACACCAGGAAAGGGTAAAAGTAAGTATATGAGCCATGTGGAAGGATACAGGCTTGTTTGAGGTTCAGAGCAGTAAGTGGAGGCTGAACGCTGTCATCTTGTTGTCCAAGGGAAACATTTTATGCTAATGTCTTCTTTCTGTAGAGAGCCAAAACATCCTGGGGGCTAAAATATGCAGGCATGTTCTGTTTCTGCTTATTCTCTGTTTTATAAACTAAAAAATCCACTATTTCATAAGCATTTCTAATATGTTGTATCATTTGATACGCATGAGCAGTCAGCTGATGACCTGTTCAATAGCATCCTTGTTTGTTTGTTTTTGGCTCTGGTTCACATCACAGAAGCCGCTTCTTCTTGAACAGCTCACAGATTACAATAAGATGAACAAGGAGTCACTTAGGAGGTATCAGTTCTTTATAATAGCAGCTTAGACAGATTGCATCTTAGAAACTGTTATGGCTGCTGTCCATTAGTGTAATGATGATTATGTTGTCTCTAGCGTAAATTAGCTTGGCATGATCCACTCTGTCTATTTGCACATAAATTGATCATTTCATCTTCACATCCAGCAGTGATTAATAGCGCCTGTCTGCAATGTTTGATCCATCATTACATCTTCAAATCCTTTGAATCGATATTTTATCAAGTTGTCATTGCTGATTACATGTGTTCTGGTGCAAAATGTTTTTAATGCTAGTACATCTTTAGATGTTTTTTTCTCTGTGATTACTTAAGCAAAAAGCTTTGAAACAAACCTAGAAATGGAATCTCTTTGCTGGGAATTGTTCTAGTAAATAAAATGGCTCTAATAAAGAAAGGATGACTTAACAGAAACATTCTGATAGCTTTTTTAATATCCACTGAAAGTACAGCTGATTTGCTCATTCAGCTTTGACACTGCCTTGCACAGAATAGATGTGTTAAAGATAGAACAGCGATCAATCTCTGTGGTCGCTGACTGCGAGCAATCTCTGAAATGTTCAGGTTGTGAATGTAAGTGTGATAAACAAGGGGCACTCAGTGACCCGTTAATTTGGTTTAATGTCAGATGTCTTCGACTTGATGAGTCGGCTGCTTGATGTTGCTGTTGTTTCTTTTCAGTAAGTGTCAAATAGAAAGTAGGCAGGCAGGACGGCAGCATCGCAGCTGTTCCCTTATTGATGTGACAGGTTGGATTATACGTCTGATCCAAAAGTCCTGAAATGTTTTTTTATTTTTTTTATTTCAGAGAATATATTTAACGTTACTGCTGAACTCTGGTAAGGGTTAGAGTGAGGATTAAAGAGGCTAATAGCTAGTTTTTATATTGTGGGTTGGGCTCTAACATCTTTGACAAATGGTTTTCTGTCTTCTGCCCTTTAGCTTTGAAGTTATGAGTCTGTCACGACTGACCCTGGGATCATTCTGCAGACAGTCCTGGCATCCAATTAAATATAAGAATATCTTTTACAAATCCAATCCAACTTATCCGTTTTAGAAGTTTCCGCCTGTTTACTTGTCTATAATCGTGTGTCAATTCAAAATCCACTCATACTATAGGCTATGCTTTTCTTTCTGATGACTTCCTGTTATTATGTCACAGTTTTTCTGCTTTAGTTCAGCCCTACAGTGATTTCTGCCTGTGGTTTATCAGTGATCATCTCATCGTGATTATACTCCCCTTATCACACTCTTCCCTCATAAGATTTTTTACACTCTCAGTAGAAGCTGTTCCAGCCATCCTGTCTGTTTTGTATTAATTGTGTGTATAATCTCTGCCAGTGTGCCAGGGTATAGCCTTTTTTCTTGTCTGATCCCTATTGTCAAGTTGTGCTTCTGCATTTTTGCACAGACAAGTTCATATTTCTCTGCCCGACCACCTTTTTGTTTGCCCTCTGATAGATGTTGGACTTTTATCACAACAAACAAAGCATAAAGAGCTATTCTTATTAGCCTTCAGTTAACTGCTCCTGTGTATCATGGTGTGTTTCTGCTCTCCCTTGATACATTAGTCACATGTCCTCACCACATGAGTGGTGGGAGCAAAAAAAATGAATCTCAGCAGCTGTTTTGGATTACCACGACTGTAGAAGAGACCCATAAAGCTTGCACCTGACAAACCATTTACACTGTTGTAATTATTTTTCTCCCCACTTGTAGGACCCTGTAAGAAATGTAGTAGCTACTCAGACTCTGACCTGTTGCATGAAAATGCACCCAGTATACACTGATGTTTCACAGCCATCCACCCCAAAGACTTTTCTGCCTGTTCTGATACTGATCTTATTGATGCACCAAAATACTGATAAACACCGTTTACCACCATGCAGGAAGGCTCCTTAACTCTATAAAGACAAATGTATCATAAATGATACAGAAGTTTCTGAGACATTTTGCATCACTTTATGGTTAAAATTTTGCTCAAAACTCTGCAGAATACAATATGAAACATGTCTTCTGCCCCCTAATGGATTCCAGGAAGCAAAATACTGCACTATATTAATTTGGACTTGTCACATGGTAATGAATCGCAGATATAGC
>JAVQJG010023342.1:0-10499 GCA_036024015.1 Craterocephalus amniculus
CCTGACAGAACATACGGCACAGCTTCTGGTCCAGGCCCTGGTCCTGTCCCGCATCGACTACTGTAATTCTCTGCTGGCTGGTCTTCCTACATCCTCTGTCAAACCTCTGCAGATGATCCAAAATGCAGCAGCACGTCTGGTCTTCAACCAATCCAAGAGAGCTCATGTCACTCCCGTGCTGACTTCTCTGCACTGGCTTCCAGTTGCAGCACGCATCAAATTCAAGGCTCTGCGTCTGGCTTACCAAACCCTAACACACACGGCTCCTGACTACCATCACTCTTTCATCCAGAGCTACGCTCCATCTCGTCAGCTACGCTCTGCCACTGAAAGACGCCAGGTGGTTCCTACACAACGCAGCATGAGATCAGCATCCAGACTCTTCTCCTCTGTTGTCCCTTGATGGTGGAATGAGCTGCCAAACTCGGTCCGATCCTCAGAGACTGTCTCTACCTTTAAGAGTAAACTCAAGGCCCATCTCTTTGAAGAGCACTTTCACACTTAAAGTATTAACCTGACCCAGCACTAACCGCCTCATGCACTTACCATAACTTGGTTCTACGAATTTTGCATTTTTATGTGAGTTTTACATAGGACTTGTTGGACACTTGTTCTCACACACGCGCACATACGGCACTAACACACACACAAAAAAAATAAATAAATAAGGGGGGGGGCACTTAGCACGATCTTAGCACTTGACATAACACCATCGATGACCAGCAGTCCACTTGTTCAAAGTGTATCCTACTCCTTGAATTCATGCTTGTGTTGGTCTCTCAAATGTACGTCGCTTTGAAAAAGCGACTGCTAAATGACGGTAGTAGTAATAAAACCTGACCGCCCTAGTTTCCATCCATTCCAGCTTTCAGTTCTGGTGAAAGTGTGGATGAATATAGATTTGACTTTGACTTTAGTGTGTGTGTTCTTTCTTAAAAGTAGGTAATTGATTAATCATATAAAATGACTGCACTTGACATATAGTTTAAATTTTTCTCATTTATTTTTTACAATAATAATTGATATGATTTTTTTAGCAGTTTTTCTATTTTTTTTAATTTAGCCCAGCCCTAATCATGGCAATATTATTACAATTCATTCATCAATTATTTTGTTGGTTTTGAGTTCACAAGGAGACTACTTCCAAATTGATACACAAACACGTGGGGCATCCTGACTCTTTTGAGGGAACAGTCAGATTTACTTTGTTAATTTCTACCCAGCACCGTCCTGAGGTTAAGAAGCAACCTCATAACTAACTGTAGGGCTGTTATCAATCAATCAAACTTTATTTATAAAGCGCCTTTCAAACAGAATGTGGCTCAAAGCGCCTTACAACAGTCTTATGCAGCGATAAGACTGTTTTTTACTGGCTGGATAAATGTAACGGCACAGGTAGGATGATAGATGGATGTTAAACTAGCCTAGGGAATGACTGACTATGAAATTCTGTAAAACTTTGGAAGTGCATCTTTAAAACAGAGCCAGTAATGGTGCGAAGGAAAGTCTCCCTCAGAAAATAGTGCAGACTTTGATCTTGTATCACTTTGTCCCACACACTTATGACTCTAACATTTGGTTTAGCCATTCCCATTCACGCTGAGTTCAGATGACACCCTGCTGCAGTGGTGACACAGATGAAGGCCGCACCAGCTTGGATCAGTTAGTGGTATCTGGTTTTTGTCTCTGCTCCCTGCAGTACACAGGTACTGAATTCTATATATAATGAATTTTATAGTGTCAATTTTCTGATATTTTTTTAAATTACTGATGAAGATCTGTGATGCTCTGCATAGTGATCTGAGCTCGTCGAGAGCTGCTTCAGATTTGTCAGTACAGGGAATTACTTTTACATGACATTGCACTTTGCGTCATTTAGCTGACGCTTTTATCCAAAGCAACTTAGGATTGAGCTTTTTTACCAGCGGTGACAACACTGGAGGCAAGGAGGGTAAGGGGTCTTGCCCAAGGACATGACAGGTGACTGAGGTGAGTTTACTTCTGTAAAATTTAACCGAAGGTGGGTGTTACCACTTTTCCACGTTCTTCACTTTTCCAGGTTTAGTTGGTATCTTATAGGTGGAATTTGGAATCACAGTTCTGCTAAGACCAAAATAACTTTTAGTCCCAGTTGTAGACGTCAGTGTGTTTCTTCTTCCTCTGAACTAACTGAAAACTCAAGGATAAACTAACTGGATAACTTGCTGTTTAAAGTGCACCACAGTACGTTTAAAAAAAAGAAAGAAAATCTCTCATTCATCCATTTTCTGTACCGCTTAATCCGGGTGACAGAACTCTCTTTCACTGACAAAAAAATAGCAGAGGTCTGCATTCTCGGAGTGCTTGTAAAATGTATAGAAATGGACTCACACCCCATTTCACACTTAATTTATCACATATCACACCTATTGTTTTGAGAATTGCCATGACATAATCATGAAGCTTTGGTCCTTTCATAGACCAGAATAAAAACAGCTATTTAGTCGTTGCAGCAGTTCTAGTCAGCGTGTTGGAACAGTTCTGCTATGTGATGAGACAGAGCCCAGGGCAATTGACAGCCATTGAGCAGTAATTGATAGTTTCATTATAAGATTATCTTAAAGATCACTTTAAGATACATTTGTCAGGGAGATGGAATCCCGCTCGCATGCTTATGCCTGTGCCATGCAACAGAATGTTCTTTTTTTTCTTAAAATTGTAAAACAATTTTAGAGCATGTGTCCCTTTTCTAATAGTGTTGTGAAGAACAGCACCGTTAAGACTTCAGTAAATGAGAAGTTTAAGATGAAAATGAAACATACAAGTTTTCCAAAGTTTTGCATCATGACTGTTCATCTGTTTAAAAAATGTGGCGCAATGAGAAAGAAAATAGTTCATAAATGTCTTCCTGTTCTTAGAAATGAAGAGAGATCGGGGTGCAAACACTATTTCTTGACCACTATCCTCACAATAAGGCAGAAATAGGTTCCTGCTGCAAATGAAAAAAACAACAAAAACAGGAAATGTAATTCAGGACAGCAAAAAAGACAATGATGCTGTGTAAAAAAAAATAGAGAAGATGGAGAGAGCAGTGGAGAGGTAAGAAGGAATGAGTGATGGGGTATGAAGAGAAATTCAGCAAAAAAGCAGAAGATGAAGCTGGAAAGTCAGCATGGGGGCTGCGGGGTGGAAGGCAAGGAAAGACTGAATATTTGAGAAGGAAAAAGATTCATGAGGGCTTCAATAAAAAGCTTCAGTGAACACAGCACAGACAGGCCTGATAGTCTCACACACACACACACGCACACGCACACACACACACACACACGTATAGCAGTGAGTTGAAATCAACCATGTTTATTCAAACTCTTACTGCTCATCACAAAATCCCATCATGCATTTCACTCCAACGGTCTCGCCCTGTCAAAGTATAACAAGCTCTCCTCACTACAGTGCAGCCCACACATGCGCATGCAAACACGGACACATACATGCGCCATGCCGTGCATAGACGATGGCTTTCTGGGAAAAAACGCAAAGTTCAGGACTGGAAACGAAGATATGAAATATTACGTGTGCTTAAAACATTCGAAAAATAATTTTTGAAATGTTGACAATATGATAAATTAAGATTTTCTAGACTTTTGTAACACTGCAGCAAACAACAGAGAGAATATGCGGGAAAAAAAAGGTAAATAAAACATGAGCTGAATGCATTGACGATCTGCCAAGAAACATGCTGCGCTGCTGTGATGCTGGTCAAACTTTAGACTGAAGTTTTGAACTGGTGAAGAACTAACTCCGGACGCTGGGTGAAAATGTGTTTGACCTTCAAGTGGAAAGCTGTGTGAAGGTGTCCAAAACACTGGGTTTTACATGGTGTCTGATGTGATCATTGCTTTATTTATTCATGCTGTATGAAGAAAAAAAAAATAGCTCAGTACAAATGCGGAAAATTCTGCATGATGGGAAGGATAAGGAAACACATGGATAACATGAACATAGGACATTTATTTATTCACTGCCTCTTCCCTGACTTTTTTTGAACAAAACCTGTAAGTGTGGCCTGAATTATTCTTATCTCTGTTCTTTGGAGAAACAAAAATATTCTCAAGAAAATATTCTGCTGTCTGTTGCCCTTTTTATTCTGTCCAACACCTAAAGCAAACAATGATCACAATTACGGAGCAGATGTCATTTTTACATGACTGTAAAAATGAGTAAACGAAAACAATCCACATTTCATCCTCCAGGAGTGCTGGGTGAAGGAATTGTTCGGCGCTGGAAGATCTGGCATGGAGGCGAGCAGGAAGCCTGAGGAGCCAACTGACCTGACGCAAAAGAGAAACACACAATGTGGTGTCTGTTTTTCTTGAATTTCTCCTTCCTACCCACCCAATATTGGGCTCTGGTGGACTGTCACACTTTTTTTATTGTTTCATACCGATGAATAATTTTGCAAAAAAAGAAAACAGACTTAATTTTGACTTCAATAATTCAAATGAGTCCAATCAGCCTACAGTCAAGATAAAACATAGCCCTTTCCCAATTCAATTCTAAGATTTTACATACCTGGTCAGTAAAAGCTTGTGTATTGTTCATAAATGAAGAGAAAAAAAATATACACACACACACAAATTGCAGGTAATTCATTGTATATATATATATATATATAATATGTCAGGAACACTGTGCACCAACCCATCACCATTTTCTTGTATTTCATTTACATTAAATCAGCTTATGTGCATTAAATCATTTAACCTCTTGGTAAGATTTAAGAATGATCTTAAGAAGATCTTACCAAAGAAGGAGAGCCAAGTCAGGACTGTTTCCCAGATGCCTTCTTAGTGGCGTTTTTTAGGTCCTTCTTAAGAACCTGCTCTAAGACCTTCTTAACAGAAGCAATCGAGATCAGGCACATTGATTAACAACCGCTGATTCAGCCCAGAGGGATATTCCAACTAATACGCTGCTGCTGGTCTGAAAATGGCCAGGTTGTATTTAACAGCTGAATTAAATCAGCAAATACAGCAGGTAATCCATAAAACCATAAAACACCCCCTTCGGAAGTTAACTGCACACATAGGCTACAAATGGCGCAATTTACCAAAAAAGGAACAAGTGTGCACCAGCCTCTACCCCCGATGAGATGTCCATCCTCATAGAAGAAGTGTGGGAACCAGGGACGTCTGTAGCATTGAAAGACAGGGGGGGCTTAGCCTTCAGAAGGTGTAATAAGAAATATTGCCCATATCTAAATAGGCATAACCACGTCCATGCTTCAGGTTGTGATCAAGTCACATAACCAGTTAAAGCAACAGACTTTTTAAAATGTCTCTATTATTGAAAATTATTCTTTAATGCTTTTCAAATGATGTACTTTAGGTTGGTTCCAAAATAATATGATTTTCAATACAGAATATGGTAGTGAAAACAAATAAGGCAAATACTTACAGTACTTTGATCAAATTTATTAATGAAATATTCAGACCACACTTACAGGCTTATTCCTTTTCCATGGCTATATGGAAATGACACAGAAAAAGGTTGTTAAAAAAGTTCACAGTTTAAAAGAAAATATCTCCATATTCTAATGTCTAATGTCAGACATGACTACATTACATTGTTGTGACTTTGCTGCTTCACTGTATCATTTTCAATGTTTCAAGATTTAAAAAAAATTTCTGTCATGTTGTCTTACGGAGCCATGAGCCCAGTCAACATTTTTGTTCTGCCTTAATCCTACTCAAAACTACTCATTCATTCATGTTCATTCACACACACACACACACTCATACTGGAACATGCAAAGTGCAACTATACACATTCATACCCTGATAGGTACATTGAGAGGCATGTTGAGGTTTAGTATCTTGCCCAGGGACACTTCAACATGTATAGTGTAGTCAGATGATTATCTATGTATATTGTAATAATCAAGGGGAAGTACCAATTTTATGTACATTATGTTATTAAATATGATACAAAAAACCAAACAAACTAAAAAACAAATAACTGTAAGATGATTACAAGCTGTACGGTGAGCATTTATGGTCTTGGAAAAAAATCAATCTGCCCAACTCTATTAATACTTTCTGTATGTAAGCTGTGGATGTCTCACATTTATTGAAAAGGTAATAAGGTATGAGCTCCTGTGAGCAGATATTCACGTGTTCCACAGTTTTAATGAGCATGTGCAGCAAACGTTGCAGCAAACTGTTGCATACCTGTTTGTTTGTCTGGTCAGTGTTGTGTGTCACTCACCTCCATGCCTAGCCTCAGTGGACATCGTCTCCATTGGGACCACGGCTTGTTATTGTATTGTTATTTTATAATGTGCATCGTTCATGCAGCCTACACAGATTCCTTGAAATAGTAATACTCAGAAAGCTGTAATAAATTTTGTGAGAAGCTGTATGTCAGTCACTGATAATCAGCTGTTCATGATATGTATTCTTCATTGAGTAATTTGTTTATTATGCATGTATGTTATACACACACAAACGCACACACACTTGCATACACACAAACACACACACACACACACACGTGCACATACACAGTACTATGATATATTAATTCTATTTTGAAATGTGAAGGGGAACAGTAAAGAGAAGCTAAAACTGAAGAAACAATCTATATTTTTAGTTCATAACAGAACTATCGTTGCAACATCTGGAATGGAGGCCTCTCAGAGAGTTGGATGAACTTCCTGATACTACTGTATGTAGGTCTAGACTAAACCAGACTAAACCAATTGCTAAGCCTCGCCCTGAGATAGGAGGATATAACTTTGGTTTTAGTATCACTTGGTCATTCCGGGAATTACTATTAATACAAGTTTTGCCAATTCAACAATTTTGTGAAATCACATCTTCTACATCATCTAAAATACCTGCTTCTGTATTTCTGATTATTAACATGCAGACATCTGCAAGAGAGATTTGTCAAGTCTTGCATCTTAAAGCTCACTGATGCACTGTGCAAAACGATTTTGCACTAACTGGTTGTACTGCTGCCCAACATACAGGTATAGAGGCTACAGCTTCGGGAAGCAAGCAGCCAGCAAAAAATTCCAGACTTGAATAATAAATATGTCAAACTAGAATCATTCAGAGAGTGCAGACCTCTGCCAAGCCATGGGACCAGTCTCCTGAGATAACCCCCAAAAGGCCCAACAGTCCAAATCAAAATCAAAATCAAATCAAATTTAATTTTTAAAGCGCTTTTCCTACAAAAGGCAACACAAAGTGCTTTACATAGTAAAAATGAATGCATATTAAGATAAAAAAACTAAGAAAAGAACATCAAGCCTTCACACATGCAGTTATAAAACATAGTAGACACACACACCTGCACAAAACACACTCCTACATTCACCTTAACCAGTCGGTGATCTGGATGACCCCAAAATTTAATCAATTCTTCCTTAATTCCATTCCTTACATCTTCTGAAAATGTAATCAAAATCTGTCCATACTTTTTGAGTTATGTTACTAACAGGCAGACAGAAAATGATGTTAGGAACATATGTGTTTAAAGTCACACCTTATAACCAATTCCATCTGATGTGATTGGCTCTGCACTTTAATTTCTTAAGTCAGAACTTAAAGAGCAAAGGAAAGAATGAAGTACATCAGGACTTATTTCAGAGGCAGAAAGAAATTGTTTTCAACTGCTATTTAGGACGCATCACATGTTCATTACTTTTTGAATTATGTTGCTACGAGACAGATGGATAGACTGAGAGACAGACAGACATATACTGCAGAAAATAAACAACCCTTTTGCTTTGGCGGAGGTAAAATTAATATGATGATCAGGTTTCCAACCCTTAACAGAGTTTGAAGAAAGATCAAATATTTAAACAAATCACACACAAACATCTTTATGTTTTCATGTGTATTATTAACTTTCACTCTTCTTAAACTCTTCTTTTTGCTACTTTAGTTTTTTTTTTTTTATTGATATAATTGGGGTGTTCATGTACCAAACACAGTGAGTTGGGAAACTGCAGAGAAACATAAGACTGCAGCTCTGCCTCCTGTCCTCAACCCAGGAGTATTACGTGTTTGGTTTATTCATAAATTTATCATTCTTAAGAATAAAGCATGATGGATCCCGGTGCCCTAATCAGAGCAGGCTCCCCAAAAGAATTTTCCATTTATTGACAGAATGCACATCTTTGTCTGGCGGTTCTGACAGAGAAGTGGGTCCTCCTGGAAAATGAGAAGACAAAGAAGGTAAAACTGATTTATATTTTTTATTGCAAATTATGGATCACGTTTCCTCTTGTCTCAAATAACCAGTTAAAAACTGGATCCCTTAGATCATTAAAAGACAAATCAAGATGTATGTGCAGTTTGAAATGCAGTTTTATGTAAGGAAAAATAATTCCATAAACAAAAAATGTAAAAGCTTATTGCTTTGCTAATGTGGGCCTTTACGCTTTTTGAACGGGTAGAGAAATTAATGGCATAATTTCAGATAAAAAAAATCACTATTATCACTCATTATAATAACTGTTTAACTAAGGTTCTAATTTCACCTCAGGCTTATATTAGTCTTAAATGTGCGGCTGGCATGAATAATACATTCCAAGAGAGCCGAGGGAAATCTTTGCTAAAGGAAAAGGTAGAAAGTTTCATTGTCCTCCCACTTCCCCAAAAAATATTGTTTAAACTTTTCTCTGAACTTGCCGAGTTTCTCCAACAGATTTGACCTGCTGCCGTTCTGTCATCCCTGCAGTCTGTTGCTGTAATAGTCAACACGTTAATTTGACTAAGTGTCTCATTGCTATGGATTTATTCACAGTTCTGAGCTCAGCTGAATGCTGGCCCAAAAAGGTTTTTCAGAGCAATGCGTCTGTTTGTGAAGGGGTGTGTGTGTGTGTGTGTGTGTGTGTGTTGTGGTAATTGTGGGGGTGGTGATTGTGTAGGGGGGATAATGCGGGGTACTAATGCAAATGTTTGTTAAACCAGCGATCATTCCCTGACACAATTAGTTAGAGGTGAACTCATAAAACACGTTTGTAAAACACAGCAACAAATGCAATGGTTGTCAAACATATCATCTCATGGCACCTTGTCCTCTGTTTAATTAGATATATACAGTGTGCTCATGTACCATAAGATTAAAACTAGTGTGCTGTCACATGCTCTCTCACTCATTAACACAATATAGGTGTATGGATGTCAGAAATCATGCAGGTAAAAATACTCCCGGCATAATTGTATTTACATACCCACAAAGCGCCTGAAAGTAAAAACGAGGAACATCTATAGTAACTCTAAGCAGAGCAGGGGTGGTGCTGGAAAAGAGGGCTGCAGCTGGAGACCTGCACTTCAGGTCCCCTTTTCACCACAGCGCCCCCTAATTCATTCATTACGTACCAGCACAGATGATTATCAGAGAGGGGGTTATTTTTCCTGGAACTTAAAAAAAAAAAGCATAAAAAATAACAAGAACAATTAAAGCTGCAAGCGGCGTTGGAGGCCCTCGCACCTTCGGCACCGCCGCGTCCACCAGCAGCTCCCTCCCCACACACTTCATGGCCAACAGGCTCTTTCCTGATGAATGCAGCTCATTTTGGCCTTAAAATCAGTCACTTCCTGTTGCAAGTGGGCGGGGCTTAGGGCAAAACCGGAAGTGACAATCATATCCTGTTCAGGGCCAAACACTGATCAATCTGAGTCGGTTTGATGGTGATCAGATAAAATCTGAGGGATTTATAAGGGTTTATGATGTCATTGGCGGCATATCAAAGTTCGCCATGGCGCCACGGTCACGCTGTGCAGTGCAGAGCCACAGTTGTTATTGGATATCTTCAACAACTCGTTTTCTGCTCTGTCACTCAATTTTGACCTGTTTGTGTGAAAAGGTCCAGATCCATGGCGGTCTGAGTAAAAAACATCACTTCCTCTCGCCAGGGGGCGTGGCTAAGTCATAATCAAAATATTGACATGTAGGTGTGTTCAGGATGGGACCACCATCCTACCCGTCCATTTTGGTGCAGATATCTGGTTTTATGTGGAACTTATAGCGATTTCGTTTTTCATGGCGAGACATGGAACTTTGAGGCCCTGCCCCGCCCACACCACACCGTTAACCTTAGGAAAAATCAAATTTTTAACCCCACATGCCTTCTGAACATTCTGACCAACTTTGGTGGCTCTACGAAAAAATCCCTAGGATTAGTTCGATCAAATGCGACGTGAGTAAAACGCCAAAATGGTGCCTTTGATCCAAAATGGCCGACTTCGTGTGCACTTTAGAGCATACCTCCAAGAGGCTTTTTTGTCCGCCCGAGCATGTAGAAAAGGTGTACCGAGTTTCATAAAGATCAGTAACATGCAGTTCTCTGCACCCTACGATAGGTGGCGCTCTCGCACAGCTTCGCTCGTACAGTCCCGAGCACCAAAAATTCTGAAATTTTTCGATTTTAAATGGGGGGGTAGCCAAAATCTGGTGTGTTTTGGGGCATGTTAAAGCCCCCAAAAATGCAATTCTTTTGGCGG
>JAVQJG010023350.1:0-10683 GCA_036024015.1 Craterocephalus amniculus
GCTTAGCTTACAATACTTCGATGTAGTCACAAGTCAAATTTTCCCCATAAATTCAAGTTTTGTAAATGAATATTTCTGGAAAACGGGGCAACATTCTCCGATACGGTGTCCGTGGGTTACATTTTATTTAACAGATACACGATTGTTTTCATGGTTTACCGAAGCTGCTTAATGCGCCTTATATCAGCTTGGTTTTATTGATTATGACAATACAACTGAATTATGTTTTCCCTTAAATACACAGAATGACCTTGGTCTTTGCATAATTTCTGAATCTTTGATTGCTCAGAATATGTAATGTGTTCTTTCTTTTATTTTTTCCCAAATGGTTGGGATGGGAAGAGGGGATTTAATAAAATAAAAAGCAGTTTAACTTAATAACTCTGAACCACAAACGTGGATAAGACAAAGAAAAAACACACAAAAGGAAGCGTCAAAACAACCTTATGCGCATCAAAACGGCCCCGATGTGCAGAATGCATTTTAAAGGTTATATCAATTATGGAGCAACAAAGCGCATTTAAACAAAATCTACAACGATGCATCCACATGCAGAGTTTTGCATTATTTTCTGAAACGATGCGTTTCTCGTTTTTATAAAACGACAAAGTATACATCTGATGTTGCGTTTAGGGTGCATAATAAAAAGTGAAGCTTAAAAAATCAAAGCTACAAAGCTTCACAGTAATCCACCACATGTTGGAAAGTCATCTCTGCCCTTTCGGGACTTGCTGAGGCCCCGTGTGGGTTCAATAAAGCCAAACTGCAAAATCCAATACAGGGTCACCCAAAAATCCCCCCTCGCTATTCAAAGCTCAATTCACTGGCGTTGCCATTTAGTGCTGTTGCAAAGTTCCTCGTCTTTTGGCCGTTTTTATTTATTTTTTTCTTGGCAATGCAAACCGTTTACTGTATTTCCCCAATCGGCTTCTTAATAAAGGCTTTTCGGCAGGAGGAAGACTTTACACAGTCTCAATTGGGGAGAAAATCAAGAGATCTTGTTCGCCTTCCTGGAAAAAATCGAAGCTGGGGGTGAATTGAACTGCATGAGCCGGGGCTTGGGATGTGATGATAAGGCTGCTGCTGGCAAGTGAAGTACTAGGTTTACTTTGCAGCCACACTGACTGGACTGCACCCATACCAGCTGGATCTTTAAGAAGCCAAGAGATCCGAGCCCGACCCGACCCGAGGCTGTTTATTCTGGGTTTAGAGAGGTCTCTGACAAAGAGGGTGGGTGGGTCGAGGTGATGAACAGAGGCGTCACTTTCCACCCGGATTCAAGGCTCTTGCTGTTGCCGCTACTGCTGCAGCTGCCTCCCTGTCCTCCAGGGGGGTTTTCTAGCCTCTCAGCCCTGGGAGGCGTCGTTCACAGACAGTTTGGAGATTCGACTCTGTCCGCTGCTACAGCGTACGCGCTAAAAAATCCACAGGGGCCGTGTGTCGATCTTCCCAAAGCTGCGTGGAATGGACCTATTTGTCATTTGCAACTTTATACACCTAAACGGAGGACTTATAGACAAAAAGCAGTGTGTTTCTTATTTTTCTTTTTCTACGTGCGTCTATTTTTCTGTGAGAGGATGTTCTTATTTTACACTTTCTAGTGATTAAATTTGTGTGGGATGCTGACATTTTTCAGCGGAGTTGCGTTTGTTGTTTTAGCCTACGTGTTTTGTCCGAGAAAATGAGAAAGTGCAGAACGGATTTAGAGAACTGATAAAAGCGACCGCTTATCTAAACCTCCTGTGTTTTGTAAATCCCCCCGGTCTCCACCCTCCCTCTCTCCCTGCAGACGATGCTCTTTCTCCGGGGGAGCGCTTGACAATAGACCGCGTTAACTAATATTTCGCCCAATTTCCATATCAGCAGCATCCTCAATTAATTATAGATTTTTATCTGTGGACTCCGGTCTGGCATCTTTCTATGCGTGCGTGTGTCTGGAGTGTGAGTGCTCAAGTGTGTGCGTGCGCACGAGAGCGTACCAGTGTTTGTGTGTAAAGAAAATAAATTAGAGAGAAATGTCTGGGTCGCGTCACGCGAAACTTCGATCAGGATGACTGGAATTAAACTGTTTTAATCCTAGTGTAATTATCAGATATGAAAGGAATTGAGTTGTTTTTCCTTGTTTCTGATGCATCCGTTGATGTATGAAAGGTAGCATTGAATTCTAACAGTGATCTTCTGTCACTTCAGCAGATCAATAACTTTGAATCGTGCGTAGATATTAACATATTGGCATGACACTGGGAGATGCCAAGGGATGAAACTATTGTTGATCCATCAATATGCTCTGAAGTAAAACTGGGAAAACTCGATTGATGTAGCTTGGTTTTAACTTCTTTTAAAACAATTATGTTATCATACTTTTTGTTATTTGTCTCCTTTGTGTACTGCAAACATCTGGTCAGTTTATATCCTGGATGTGCAATCAGACTTCCACCTTGTTTGTCCTATGCGTCGGCGCCCTCATGGGGTCGCAGAACTGACCCCTCTGCCTCATCAGGACACACACAAAACCCCGCAAAACACCACAGCTCTGACCCGCAACCTGCCACAGTGACCCACTGGCCAACTCTTGTCCAGCAAACACAAGCAAAAAGTAAGCTTGACAAAGGCCCATGAAAACAGACAATAAGAAGTTAAGAGCAACTCTTGGAGCGCATGGCACCAATGTGAGGCTTTGCCTCTTTATCTAGGATATCAATCCAAATAGAACGAAAAAGCACTGGAAAATCATGAAATCTTATCTTAGTACACAAAAATAAAGAAACATAAAATTTCTGGCATACATATTATCAAGACGAATATACGTGCGATGCTGCAAAGTTGAAAAAGTAAATCATTTGCAAGTATCTCAAATAAATCAAAATTATAATTTTTTAAAACTTAATCGAAATTGTTTCAGGAAAGATTTCTTTTGTTAAATTGCTAACAAAAGATTCAGCAGAGAACAAAGCAAAAATAAATTAAAGCAAGAAAAAAAGAGCAAAAGTGTGTAACAAACCAAGTTTTTGCTCACAGATGTTCAACATAAACTCTCAACATTTTCCACCTTAGCCCTAAAGTCGTCCAACAACGCTCCATAAATATGCAATCGTTGTTTGGTTTTTTTTTGTTTAAAAAAAACTTCAAAATTACCTCATCTTACCTCTTTTAAATTCCCCCAACAGTACAAAGTGTTTTAAGCCAGTGAAGAAAAAAATACAGATAAAAATGTAGAATCTTGGTACCTTTGGTATAAAGCATTCCGTTTTCCTTCTTTTCTGTCTTTCTCGTGCTCAGTAGCGATCCGATAATAGCATATGGAAAGTGTTTTCAAAATGCCCAGATTTGGCACATTGTCATTGAAAAGAGAGGAGCGCAGTGATGCGGTGCTACAACAGGGGAAATGAGTTGCGGATTGGACGCAGCCCGCCTCGGTGCGGACTTATCCCACTTTAATTTAATATTCCGCAATCACACACACTAGTGATGGCATATAATTCAAGGAGAAATTCAGAGGGAAGGAAATGCTTTTGTATGTGTGTGTGTGTGTGTGTGTGTCAGTGTGTGTGTGTGTGTGTTTTTACACCACTTTATTTGATTAAGGAGAGAGGCAGCACAGTATTGTCTTTTTTTATCTGTTTCTCATTTCTCCCCCTTTTTTGTTCTACCATCCGAATCAGATTTTATATCATTTATATATGAAAAAAAAGATATTTATTTGTTTATATTTAGGTCATTTATTTAAAAATCAACAATGCCGACTTCTTTGCGCATCGGTTTCACACTAGCATCATCCCTAACATAAAATCGAGACCCATAAACGCTTGTTTGTAAAACACTGAACCCAAATCAATGTATTGGGTCATTTCAATCGATTGTATAAACGAAAATCCATACGCAACATGAGACCGGTATCAGCCCACTCTTCCGCTCCTTTTTAAAGAGAGAGAGAGAGAGAGAAAGACTCAGAGAGGGAGACAGGGAGAGATAGAGAGTGAGAGAGAGGAGAAAAAACAGAGAAGAGGGAAAAGGGTAAGCTTGTAGCGCCTGGGCTAAAAACAAAGACTGTCAAAGCAATCCTTTGCCTCAGTCCAAGATCAGGACTTCTTCCACATTTCAATGTCAAGGATCCCAAAATGGACCCACCTTTTATCAAGGGGTCAGATTTAATTGGATTTCTTCCCTGGGATTCCCAATACAGGCTTTTTGTTGTTATTGATTTAGAAGTGCTTCTGTAAACCTGCTGTGATTGTGGCGCTTCTGGTGATCAAGTGGAATCCTTGTTCAGACATATGTTCACTAATTGGAATAATTATGGGTTAATGAAATCATAGCGAAATTAAACAATTCCTCATTTTGCCCCCTGGCATGGCCTTTAAGGATTCTTGAGGCTCACTTTTGAGACTTTAGATGTCAAAGTGTTTCCAGATGCATGATGGTGCAGGTCCTGATGACAACAATTAGAAAAATGCCCTAATCAAACGGGGCCACCTGGGATTATGCTGCATTTCAAGGGTCAAGGGGAACTGTTTCAGGATTCCCCTGCCCCCCCCACCCCTCCACACACACAAACACACCAACCCATGCTCCACCTGCACACCAAATATCGCATTTCAACATCACATAACCTCGCACAGGGACAATCAGGCACTTTGGGCACTGTAATCATGTATGCAAATTCCCACGGCACGGACACGACAGCCGGTGCGCACCGTCAGATGAGCTGTTGCATAAACTGCGCATTAATATGCAACATGATATGAGGGGAAACGGGGGGGGCGTAAGGAGGGGAATGAAGCAGAAGAACCAGGACAGGCGGAGGGCTAAAGGAAGGAGGTGCCAATCATGTAAAATTTACATGGGACCACAGCTGCTGGAGCTCTCGAGCAGGAGAGGAGGTGGGGTGCAGTCCTGGAAATTGATGGGTTGGATTGAGGAAGGGAGGAGGGGTGGGTGGGGTGGGATTGAGATTACGAGACATAGAAAGAGGAACGGGTGAAAGGGGTGAAGGTGCGGGGCGGTGGGTCCGCCGTTGCCACTCTGTTTATTAGATAAGAGCAATCGATGGTCCCTCACTGGAAGCTCTTTCCCTAGATGCAGGCGGGGGGCATCTGCGGTCATGTTGCTCCCCAGAAAGAACAAGTGTTAATGCAAAGAAGAAGAGGAGGAGGAGAAGAGTGACTTGGCAGACTTTGTCATCCTCGTTTTGGGTCGCTCACGAGAGGAAATCAGCACTATAAGTGAACGCACAAACTTGGAAAAACACACGCGCGCACACACCATCTCTATGTGCACTCCACTTACACAGCAAACACTTTCAGCAGCTCTGCTGCTTCCATTCAGTCTCACCTCGCCCCGCTGCCTTCCTCCCACTTGCCCCCTTGCTCCTCCGGTCTTTTTCATTGTTGAACCCTACTTAATAGACACGCGTCCAGTGAGTGTCCTCCATACACGGACAAGGGAATAAAAGAGATCCCCATAACGGCCTCGCCATGAAGCTGCGACATGCAACAAGCATCTAACCGCCTGAAATCCCGTTTAACGCCAAATTCTATTGATTACCACTCAGATCCACGAGCACTTATAGACCCGTAAAGCTGCAAAGGAAGGAACAATAGCCCCCGTTTGCTCCGTTTAAATAAACGACTTTCATTAATTGTTTACCGGGTTAATTTACCAGAAGAAATTTAACAACAGTATTCAAATTTCAGCTTTAAGAATAAACTACTGAGATACATTAAATTAAATAATTTCCGAAATAGTATTTATCCGGAAAAAACGTATATAATAATAAATTAATATAATAATAATAATAATAATAATAATTAAAATAATAATAATAATAATAAACGGAAGGCCTAATTGTAATGGCCTAATGAATATAAGACTGTACTGTACGTCTTCACTTGGCTTAGTGCTTCCTTCATGGCAACCCAGCAGCTTGAACATGTCAATTTAGTGGTCCGAGAGGTCCTTTTAGATATCCAGGAGTCCCCCACTCTCCCTCTCTTGGGGACTATCACCCCTCCACCTCCCCAGCCCAGCTTCCATCCATCCGTGCCCTCCCTTGCCTTTCCTCTGACACTCAGTGGGCCATCCAAACACGGCAAATAACCCGGTCAGCACCAACATGTCAGTTCCATGGCATTAGATTGACATCTCGGCATCCAGAGTAAAAACAAAACAAACAAACAACCCCCCCCCCAAAAAAACAGGGTCCTCTCATGCTGGGATTGTTGATCAGCAAGTAGTATGAGACACTTGATATAGGGGGAAATTTTATGATGTCCATTATGTCTTGACTGTGTAGTTTGTACCGGCTCTGAGGGAAAATTAAGAGGACCTTTTTTCAAATAATGCCCTGACAAGCTTCTCAATTTTATTTGACCTAAAAAAAAAGCGACTATAACATGTTTTTAACATGTTTTTATGAAAAATTTGTCTGGCCACTTTTTTTCCCCTGCAGCATGTTCAGAAGCAACGAGTTCCCACCGAACCCTGTCGTCAGCTGTGTGCTTGTACAGTCAGTCTCCTGCCTGGACGCCATCATCTAACAAGCCAAGCAAGTCAACCGGAGGCGCAATGACCAATGCATAAATGCGCACGGATTAGAGGACGCGGCCCAAACAAATTGACAACGCTTGAGAGGAAATGCAGAGTGAAGAAAGAGAAAGGGAGAAAGAGAAGAGAGGCGTCATTTTTTTGGAGGTGAGCAGTGACCCTGAAAGATGCTTGCTGGCTTCATCACAGCATTAGAAGAGCCCTTATGAGGGCTCTTCAGACTCCTCTCAAAGTGACCATCATTAAAGCCAATGGCTTGAGTTGAAGAAGCCAATTCGGAAACACCTAGCGAACCTAAGTGTCAGTGAGCCAAACACTGCCCTGCAGCTTCAGCTCCTGGATGATTCTGACCTCTGATCTTGGTGTGTTAGGCAGCAAAAGCTCGAAAAGTGAGTCTTTGAATCTGTTATTATTTCAACATTCACAGTTAATTATTTACAGTTGAAGAATGAAAACATTTTTGATAAACGAAATCATGTAATTAGTTCTGTTCTTGAATATAAAAATAGTAAATCACTAAATTTTATGTCAAGGAAAATTATAATTTAAACAAAATTAACTGATTATCAATTAAAACAGATAAATTAGGACTGATTAGGAATATTTGCATTAAAATAAAGTAACATCCTCATATCACTGTTTTCATGGACTAACTCCCCCCAAAAGACTTGAAAGTCCAGCTGAATGAAAACAAGCAAAGAAAACTGGATTGGAACGATGTAAGCAAACGCTCAACACACGTACACATATACACACACACCTACACACACACACACACACACACATACACACACACACACACACACACACACACACACAAATGCAAACTCTTGTTATGTTTTCAATTTAGGTTGAAATGTAGACATTTTCCCTTGGTTGCATAACTGCCATCCGTATCGCTCCTCCCTTCAATTAAATGCTATTTCTCCCAAACAAAATGTCAGAATCATTCCACACAGGGTAGTTCAACAGTGATATGTTCTGAAAGCTATGTGTCTTGCTCTGAGATGGTGTGTGCATTAGTATATGTGTGTATGTCTGTGCATGTCCTGACCTCAATTGTAACTAGGTTTACAAAGGGACAAAAAAAGGTGCCTAAAAATACATTTAATTCAAAATCAGGCCAGCTAAGCAGAGAATGAGAAATCCTTTGCGAATGCCCTACAGAAAGATTATTATGAGATTATTAAACATAAACATAGATCACATTCAAACACACACACACACACGCACGCACACACACACGCACACGCACACGCACACGCACGCACACGCACGCACGCACGCACGCACACACACACACACACACACACACACACACACACACACATACACACACTTGCAGGCATACATAAAACTGATGTAAAAGATAACCCCCAAAGTGTTAATTTGCGTCTGTGTGTGTGCTCATTTGTGTCTATTTAAATGTAAAATATTTGACTCAATATTTAACCAACACAATACGAAGCAACACTGATACCATTATCAAATCTTGGTATCTCTTCTCACTCACCCATCTGGCTTTGCTCTTGCTTTCTTTCTTCCTGTCCTACACGCTCCACTGTGTTTTGATTACTGACTGCATGTGTGTGTGTGCGTTTGTGTGTGTGTGTGTGTGTGTGTGCACTTGGAAATAGAGCAGGATGGGCTTTTTTTTTTGGGTGGGGGGGGTTGACAGATGGGCCATGTCAAATCTCTGTACATCTGGTTTGATACTTGTCCAAATATCTGCACGCACATAGAAAGATGCTAACATCTTTATGTGCCATATACTAAGTCATTAATGCCCTAAATAGACATAGGAAATTCATGCATTTGAACACATTGTGTGCACATACTTATCTATGAATGCACATTCATGTACACTATAGTGCTCAGAAACCCACACACAGACACACAGACGCGCTGTGCAGCAGGACACAGTGGGTATGGACTCCTGTTGTGTTTTGCGGTTGCCAAAATAACGATGCCAGAAAATCTGGATCATGCCAAGTTTAATGGTAGCCAAAGGCATACCAGTGTAAGGATGACAGAGGGCCAGCTGACTTGTCGTATAGCGCCTTCTATTGATCTGAGTTTTGTCTGTCCGTTGTGGCTGAGAATTTTCTTTTTTTGCTCTGGGAAATAGAGTATTAACCTAAAGCAGATCAAATGTTTTGTTTTCTAACAAGCAGTTTCTCTTTTTATGATGCAAACAACTCCATTCAAGGGTCAACACCTGCTTGCATGAGAAAGCTCTGCATGAGTCTGTGTCAGCTGCTCAAGGTCCCTGTCCGGGATCGGGACATATGCTTCACAAGACTCCTGTGGACACACATACACACACACAGGCACCTCAAGGACACTCATAATGATGATGAAAAAGAATGGGGAAGGAAAACCTGAATCTTGCTAAAGCGAATGTGCTGATGTGTTGCAGTTACATGACCTGCAGCATATGATTATTTCAAGCCACATCTGAAAAGTCACTCTAGCTACATTTCCAGGAGTCTTTTCGCATGTGACTCTCAGCCTTTGAGGATAATAGACTCCACAACATGAGGCAGCTAACTTATTCCTGTGCTGCTGGCATACAGCTGCATAACACCGACGTCTAAAAAATACATGAAGTTTGGCACAAAAAATGATTAGGACTTCACATATGTATGCCACCGTATTAAAGAATGGATTTAGCTAAATATGTTGAATATTTTAGCTGAACCCACTTTTTAAAGCTGCAATATAATTTTCATTTTCCACAACCCCTCCCACTGGACATGTCCAAGCACTGTCAGTCCCTCGTCTGCAGCCATCTAAACTTTTAGCCCATAGCTTTACTTAAACACTTCCTTCATCTATTCAAATGAACTAACTGGAGACAAGCTTGTCTCATTTTTTTGAAGTATGCACACTCATCCTCTGTAAAAGAAAAATGCATAACTCCGGTCTTTGTTTGCATTTTTGCTAATACTTAACCTTATTTTTCTCCATCACTCTTTTTTGTAGTTACCCCTCTTCCTCTGCTTCACACTCTTCTCCTTTATTTTGTTGCTCTCTCACTGTCTTCTGTTCCCTTTACTTGTCTCTCGCTTTAAATACATCCCTATGTGCCCACGCACCATAACCAAGCCAGCCTGCTTATTCATTTTACACGGAGGTATCACTTTATTTCTCTGCTGTTTTTTTTTTTGTGTAGTCGCCTCAGTATGACTTGCCCCAGACTGCTATGCTGTCCCACCCTCATTATATTTTCACACTCCGCTTCCCCAGGACATGAAAATACACACACGCGCACACACTTCCACGCACGCAAAAACTCACAAGTGTATGTGTGCATTTTATTTGCTTCACCATGGTTTCAGTTGCAGTCCCCTTTGTTTACACATTGCATAGGAAGATGCTGTATTTTACGCCTAAGTTTACAGTAGTGAGTTGATATGCAAGCTGTTCTTTTTATGTAAATGTATCTCTACTGTATGCACATTGTATCGTCTGTGTTGGCTATTCCCACACACATTTTATCACAGTGCTATGAACACATTACATAAATGCATACCTTGTAAAAAAATAGTTTGGGAGCCTGTTAAAAGGTTATTTAGGTTATTTTCTGAACTTGGGTTTGTGCTGATATTAACTTCACCTAATATTTTACTTCACCACAGCTAAGTGTTTGGTTCTGAGAGTCCAAAGCCAAGCTTGCATACATCAAACCCAAAGCAATAAATCCTTTCAACTTATGATTAAGGACTCGGGTCAGAAGGCATTTAGCATTAGCAACAGAATATCACTTGTTAACACAGTGAAAGCTAAAGCTTAAAAATGAAAAATGGATGCAGGGTTCTGTTACAGCAATGTACTAATAAGTTGTAGCCTAATCAGTGGTTTCTCTGTGGCTTTAGACACATCCAGAAGTTTAACTTCATGTTGCAGAAATGCAAAATCTCTAAACTGCTATTGATTGTTGTTTGTTGAAACATATAGCCTTCATTGGAAAAAAATGTAATAGACAGTTACTGTATCAGGTTTACTGATTATGTTCATACGGATTTAGTTGCTTCACATTCTGCAAAAAAATTTCAGTCCTTTTACTACTGGATCTCGGTGTTGCATTTCACACATTCAACTATAACATCATACTAGACCGGCTGAAAAACTGGGCAG
>JAVQJG010023400.1:0-18034 GCA_036024015.1 Craterocephalus amniculus
TTTTTTTTTTAAAAAAAAGAGGGGTGTGGTTTTTCGGTTGGGGGAGAGGTAGAGAGGCATTGATTGACACAGGCTTTGTTTTGGTTTGAGACAGCTCCACAGTACGCCACCTAACGGCGAAAAATTTCGCTTTTAGCGCCTTTAAAAAAACTCTGTGTGTGTAAACTGGATCCCAACTATCCAGACAGGACTCTGAATAAAAAGTATGCTTTCTTCCAATTCAAGTAGCTGCTATATAAACACTTGGCAGATGAACTGGAATGTGAATAAGTGAGGAGTGTTTGTGTGTTTGTATTAGACTTAGTTCTGCTTTCAAGGTCTTGGATCAGGTTCATAGATGAGCCCAAATTTTCTAAAAAAGATGTGTGTGTTCCCTTTCAATAAGAGCAGTTTGTGTGTGCCGTTGTATTTGCATGTGTACAGGCAAAGACAAACAGCCACTGTCCTTCCACCTTCTTCCTCTTTCCTACGCATGCTGTGATGATTGTGTGAAGAGCAAATGTTCATCATATCTGTCACTCCTGATTCTGGGCAGTCTTCATCAACTTCTTCAATTATAAAGTTTTCTCACCATCATTTAATGTCAATCGAGGATAAGGAAACATTACTTGCTATCCGCTACTTGGTTGGAGATGGATTGTAATTTTTGCTTCTGAGATCGTTTTATGGCTGGGAAAGAGAAAAATTTTGGTGATCATCACTGATTTGTTTAGGATTGATATTAAACACTTTGCAAACAGCATTTTGTCAACTGATAACGCTAAAGGCCTTTGTATATTTCGTATTCCATGACTCCTCTGAAAGTTAAAACTTGTGAGCTAAATGGAGGAGGTGGGTCTTGTGCTGAGTGGATAAAAGGTTTTGAAGTAACCTCGGAAGAAAACCATTGACCGGATAAGTACAGAAGGAATGGAGAGCAGAGTAATTGGATAAAAAGCTGCAAGAAATTAATGAGTGTGTGTTTGGAGTACTGAAAGAGGGTGGCCTTCTTGGATGAACCACTGCAGTTCTCCTTCATTAACTTCTAAAAGGAAATTATCTTTAATCTGTCGTAATGCTTGTTTTTTCTCTCTTCGCTTCAGTTAGCTGTGTTTGGACTTCATAAGAGAGGTCTGCCTGCTGTTTAAAACCGCTTCCATCACTGTGTGAAAATGTTTGTCATGAAGGGGATGTGGACACATCTAAATCCTGGTGGTTTCTGTTTTCTCCTGGACCTTTAACATTTATACAGCAGCAGAGGCATCTACACAAGTGATGCTTTAGGTACATAAATGAATATACCCAATATTTTGAAGCAATATTTTTAGAAAGGGAATTAGTTGCACATTTGGCTGTCTGTGTAATGGCCGTACACACTGATCTGAACACTCTGGTTACATCATGCACAATAGTCCTTTCTCTGACCATAAGTGTCAGATGTTTCTGTTGTGTCAGATCCCAAACATTCAGCCTGATCAACAACATACAATCCTGTCAGCGGCAGCTCTGCATGTGCAAACTTACCAGTGACAGATCTGAGTGACAGGTATAAGCCAGGAGGAGCTTCACTAATGGCTATTTTTGTAGGTATTGCTTCACGGTACAACTAGCAATACAACAAGCAACAGTTTAAGTTTTCTTCTATTTTCTGACAGTATGTTGATCTCCACATGTCTCTGAATTTTATTCTCTTCCAGCATCCTCCCATTTTGAGTGGTATGTTTTTAAAAGCTTAAAAATACGAATAATTTTATCCTAGACACTTGGAATGTTTATGAACACGCCAACAAACTAATTAAAATCTGGGCACTTAGTAAAAATAGTTTTAAGAGTTTAAATCTCTTGGGCTACTTTTGCATGATGTTCCTTTTCCAAACTTCTTAGTCAAGCAAACTCCTTTTAATACATTTATCCCATTTTTCTGCACACAGAAACCTGATGCTGTATGCAGTAATAGTGATGTAATGTCGTAACTGCATTACATTACTCATTCAAATCAAAGTTTTTACTCTGAACATTTTCCTCTGTCACCTTGGAAAATTAATATTTAGACACTGCTGGTCAGTGTTTCAATTATTTTTATCTATTGATCTACAGATATTGATATATGTGTATAATTTTGTTCTTTTTCAATGGAGACAGTTGGATTAAATTTTAGAATATAAGTGGATTATGTGACACAACACTCATAACCATGATGCAAAAATATGCACACAGCTAGTAAGAAAGACATTTTCTTTTCTCCACATGCAACCTGTTGATATTAAAAGTGTCTCTGCCAAGTACAATGGCTACTTGCTTCTTTATTTAACAGTTTATGCCCATCTCCCTGTTTTTCTTTTACTGCTCTGTTGCTTTGATAATCCTGTAACCCTGTACTAAAATGTCATAAGCTGTTTTTATTGTAATTTACTGGCAATAATTTGAAGGGCTGCCGGTGGACGAGGTCTTCTAAAGCTTTCATGCAGTGTAAAACACTGACATAATAAGAATGGGTTATTGTTCTAAGATTAGCTGAAGGCTAACAATAAAAAATGAAGCTCACTCTGTAAACACATCTACATCCTCTCATGTGGAAAAAACCCCCACATCAAAGAAGCCATCTGAATAAGGAATAATGGATATTCGTAAATGACCCAATGACTGCAGGACTGTGATATGTTGAGGGGGAGTGACTGTTGGCTCAGTGGGAAAAATAACCTTCAATCTGAGCCCCGTCGCTTCAGGGCCCGAACCATGCAGAGACGGGAGGGTGTGTACAGGAGGGAGGGAAGTGGGGTCACGCTGGCTGACAGCAGAGTCTGTCCTGTCTCAGGGCAAGCCACCTGCTACTCCTAAACCACTGCTTCTTTCTTTGCTCTGCACACATCAGCTGGCTTTTCTGAGAGGGAAAACATCAGATGAAATGGGAAACACAAGCAACAGCAGCAGTTTGAGCAGGTGGCAGTGCTGTTCTGTAAGGTGCAGATCTTGTAGTGGTTCTGTCTCTGTTACATGAGAGCATCAAGGACAGTCCCCAAGTCCAACATGAAATCAAACTGTAGCTTTTTCTGACAACAATTTCAAAGCACTTTGATTTCACATTTCTAATGAGTCTCTTGGTGGAGAATTTGATTTGTATCCCCACTGGAGAGTTATCAAGGCTACTCTGAGACTTGATGATGATAATGACTTATTATTTGTGGCCCCTAGCTCCACCTACGTATTTAATTTTTTTAATTTTTAATTTTTGTTCAGAAATTTCAGTCCTCTGACTCACATCTGATTAGATGTTTAAAAAAGTCCTATAGTAATGAATCAAGTTTTTTTAGTAGGACAGTAAATAACTGCTATTTTGCAGATCTGAATAGACAAAAATTCACATCCAAGCTAATTCCAAGTTATCTGAATAACTATTTTCACAAGTAGCCGATGTAAACACTGACAAGACTATTTCACATTTAATAGACTGGAGAGTGATTGATTTAGAAAGTTCATGCTCAATTTGGACTGACAGCAGCTGCAGGAGTTTATAAGATGTCTTCATGCTGCCTTAACTGGGTGGAGATAACTTTATCTCCAAAGAGGAGGAGTAGAAAATGAGTGCTAAAAAAATCAATAACTCAAAGTTTGTGATTACACCTTTTTTTGAGAAAATCCCCAAAAAGCTTTCGAATTACTTTTGAACCAAAATATTTTAAGACACGACTGACACAGTAACATGCGGTCCGGGGACGCCTCACCTCTCGTCATGAAATATATCAAATAAATGATAATGATTGTATAAAATAAAAAAATGAATTTGTCCTCTGATTTGTTATAAATGTACCTCTTTATGACTCCAATAATTTTAAACATTTCCCTCAGTAATACTGGCAGAATTTGCACATTTCCTGACTAAATACAGGGCAGGAACAAGAGGTGTGGCAGACTCTGATTGCAAGATCCCTTATAAACTGAGTTGTGTGGTGGATGCCCGTTTCTGTTTCTCAGTATGTTGCCATGTAAAGTTTACTGGAAGGTTTATTCTACACCTTACAGTATGTGCTATTCTTGCTGATTGGACAATAAACTACAGAGAAAAGTCATGAGATGAGACTGACAGTAGTCTGCACTACCTGGAGGTGTACGGGAGTTGGCAGGTGCTTGTTGCTGCCTTTCTTTTACAAATGAGCAATCAATGTGGAGGATTTATGAACTAAACAGAGAAGACTAAAAATATACATTTTTAATAGGACAGATTGAGAACTGTCTGATTTTGCCATTTTCTCTACTGAGGCTGAGAAACCTTTAAAACTAAAAGAAAATAAGGAGGACTTTCAACCAAGTACCAGAGGTTTTTTGTGGAGGAGGTTAGGCATGTGGAGTTCATATACAAGTAAAGATGAGACCACGGATAATGTACAGTTTAAAAACAAAAATGTAGGGAATTAGGGAGTAGTAGGGAAGAATATCATGGATTTAAGACCTTGATTAAAATTGATTAATGCTTCAAAATTTGAATTTTTAAGAACAAAGGATTTAGCTGAGGGTCAAAACTGAAATTATGGTGAACACACCTCTGCACTGAGTGTGAACTGTTAGAACACATAAATGGTACATAGCAGACATTATCCATTTGTTTCATGCCGCTGTAAAAGAAACGTTCTTCCTCGGCCAGATATGTTTCTGTGTTTGTGTTGTTTGTGTGTAAGTGAGAGAGAGGAATGCTAACCAGTATTAAATATGCATGCTGCCAGGTGAAGAGTGAATAAGAGTCAGTGCCTCACCAGCCATGAAGCTCACCACATGTCAGAGCACTGACAACATTGTCTCACCCAAGTTTGTAAAAAGAGTAAGAGCTGAAATTGACTTGTCATGTGAGTGTGGTACCATGATCTCTGTTCCCATCGCCTGGTGTGTTTGGGTCGGCACATCATGGTACAGTTAGGAGCGTTTCTATAGCAACTCGTACCGTCACTAGGTAGGCGGTGTTGCTAATCCAGTGACAGCAAACATGGCACAACCAATGAAAATTTTAATGAAACGATGGCGAGGAATGTTTGTAGTTTCAGAGCTGGCTGGACCTTACTGTTTTTGTTGTTCGTTTTCTTTTCTTATTTTTTAATGTCAAGGGAATGGTGAAGTAAAACAGCTTAAGTCTTACAGAGTGTGGATCACTCATGTCGGCTTTAGTAGCAAGAAATTGTGTTTTTCTGTCCCACAATCAAAGGAGTGTACTGTGTGATGTCCGTAGTTGCTGTCTGGTTGTATGAGCCTCTTTTATAATAGAAACAGTACTTTGCCACACATTGGAAATGGACTATACAGGGCAATCTTGTTGCTTTCTGTTGCCACAAAGTCAGATATTTTACTTAAAACTAACCAAATGCTTTGTTGCCAAAAACAACAAACAACGGCAATAAAAAATACCCATGAGACCAGAGTAACTCTTTGATTCAAGAACTGAATGGCAATCCCCTCGTTCAGTCTTATGTTGATCTGGTTGGCCTTGGCCAGAGGAACTGCTCTTTGAACGCTGTTCTTCACATTTACACAGTTCTATGTGGATGCCAGGTTGCACTTTTAACCACAATAAATCAAATTAGACTTTGTATTAGGGATGCAAATTATCGAGTAATTCATTAATCGATAGTTGTTTCATCCTATCGATCGATGATCGATTAATTGATAAGCGTCAATTTTTCGGAGAAGCTGAATTTCCCTCTGAATGGATTCGTTCCTTTCTATGAAAATGCCATTTCCTATGAAAGAGAAAATGCGAATAATATCCCTTAACAAAATATTTATTCTTATTAGCAGGGAAAAACATTCACAAATTGAACAATGCAATAACAAAGCTGTTTAAATGATACTTGAAACATGAAAATAAATTAGTGCACTGTCTGTCAGAAGCTAAATGAACTTCTTTAATGTTACATTCGTAAATAGAACAAAAATGAAGATGACTTTAACTTAAAAATAAACTAGTCTTAAAATAATAAAATGAGGTTATATTCCATTTTGCAAATAAAGCTTTCACAAATCAGAGATTGTGTTTTTCATAAATCTCCATCCTGATTAGAAGATCTGAAAAAAATTAAGCTAATCAGCATTTTCACAAATAGAATAAAGGTTTCACAAATCACAAACTTTGTTTTTATTAATGTACATCCTGATTAGAACATTTGAGTCCAGATTTGAATAGTTTAAGTATTATAGTTTTAAATAGGACCATGCAGAAATCGGGTTAAGTCTAAAAAATCCAGTGGAATTGCCCTTTACGCATTTGGCGAATCGGAGGCTAACTTCACCCTTGTCTCTGACTTCGTCCTGGCGTAGCTTGCTTCCAATCCACACGGTTGGTTATTGATGTTCTAGAGGGAAAATCGTATCCTGGCTCGATGTATTTTATTACTTCTCTAAATCCCTCAGCAACATTGTAGCCATGTCCCACATCTGCTGGGTTATGTCCTCTGCCTTAGTGGAGTCACTGTGCAGCTTTCCATTTACCTCGGAACTGGGGAGTGACGTCACGCCCGAGTTTAGAGCGGAAAAATAACAAGGCAGCTTCCACATTAAATGCATTTCTCAGGGAAAGCTGTTGTTTTAAACCAGGAAAGCGACTAAAACCGACCTGCAAACGTTGTTTCTAAGCAGCATTAGCTGTTTTACTACATCCTCAAAAGGAAACGGACGTTTCTAAACAAAGTGCCGTTGAGAAGAGCCACACAGCTGTTTGCCTGGTTGGTCTCGTTAGGTGACAGCAGCGCCGTAGTTCATGAAAAAAGTGAATTACACTGCGGCAGCATCTTCCCACATTTATCTGCAACACTACTATGTGTACGGCTGATTTAATGCAACAGAAACGGGTCATTGTGATTGGTGATTGTAGGCTCAGACTCGCTCCATGCTGCACAGCTGAATGTGCCGTATTGAGGTGATAATTCAGCAACATTGTGGAGTTGTACTTCAAAATACTGAAACAGATTGTGCATTTGGCATCTTTGCCGTCATTAACCAACTTAAATTGGTTCCATACCAGACTCCGTTTGGTCCTCTTTATCCTGCCAGTTTACCGCTTCTACTTTGTTTATCAGAGGGGAGCTTCTTCTTTGTTCCCGCTTCCGTGTCAAGGACGTCTCGTGTCTAGCACGCCCCCATGCGGGCTGGCAGGAAATTACGGGTTCAAAATGCAACTAATTGCAGTTAATTTATTTTAATCGCGTAATTTCTTATCGATTAATTGTTTGCATCCCTACTTGGAATTCCTGCAGTCCCATCGGATTTAATCTTGTTATATGAATGTTTAACATTTCAAGTATTTGGTGGAGTCAGAAAACTGATATTAGTTTTCACTGAAGCTGACATAACTCTCTGTGTGATCCAGTACCAGTCAAGTAAAGTGTGAAATTCTTGATGAAAAAAGGAAAAAATTAAATTAATCCCTTCAACAAAATTATGTTATGGTAAGGTTTTATTTCTTGAGGGTTTTTTTATTTCTTTTCAAATTATTATATTATACATTATTTTATATTTCAGGCTTTTATTGTTGTTCAGGTTTTTTATTCATTTATTAATATATTTGATTCTTATCATTTTTTGTGCATATTATCCCATCATCAGAAATCAGTACAGAAGATCTGCACCCAGATAATAGAACACGGTCATTCCTTCTGTTCCACAACACATGATGACAGCTAAAAAATATTCTCCCCAAAAGAAGATGACCATCTGGAGTCGAGTCTGTAGCCTATGTCTTGGTTGACTGGATTACAGATATTTTTCCTGCAGGAACAGATTTTAGGCTGAACTTGGACCAGAAATGAACTTCAACAACTCAAAGTGGGGGAGTGAATACAGAGGAAAAGCTGGTGTGAAGAAGGGAAGGTGACGTGAACATGAAGGAAGATGGGGAAAAAGCCATTAAAAAGGCAATAAAACACAAGAGGGAGGGGGTATAATGGAATGGCTTTTTTTATCTCTGCTGTTTCCTTTGATCCTGGGAAAATCTTGCAGATCCCCTTTTCTGAAACAAGGTGTGATCGCTGTCCTTCAGGCGCTAAAGGACCAGCTGTGTGTGGTGATGTTTGTGAATTTGGCTGTATGCTATATGACGGAAAATGCAGACTCAGATTTGCATGTCTGGACCTGTGCATGTCTGTCTTTGGCCTTTTCTTTGTGTCTGGATGTGTGTGTGTTTTCCCTGGTGGTGTCTGTATGCCGTTTATAGCATTAATGATGTCTCTAGGGAGCTCTGCCTCTACATAATTTATCAACAAGGATTTATTAGCCGCTGAATTAAGCTGTGTGTTTGTGTCGGGAGATCGAGGATGGTTAAAGGATGCAGGATGCATTGTCACTCCCCTGTGATCCATTTCCCTCCATCAGGGGGACATCCCCAAATAATTCTCCAACTTATTTTAATTTCAGTCGGTTTAAATCACAGTTCAAAGTGGTGCATTTGACTGTGTGAGGGAAAAGGTGTAAACTCAATTTATTGTCAATGCAAGGAGGAATTTATCACTAATTCTTTAATTTACCCTGAGACAATTGTTCTTTTTTTAGATATATTTCGTCTTGGTTTGATTTATATCTCTCTGACATGTTTTTTAATACCAGGAATGTTACTGACCTGTTGCCAGTTAACCTAATTAGTTATGAAATGCTCTTCTAGTTATTGATTTGTACCAATCCATTTTCCAGCCTATAGTTGCTCCCTTTCCAACTTTTTACACATGTGTTGCTGCCATCGAATTCAAAATGAGCAAATATTTTCCATAAATAGTTCAAATATCTAAATTTCAACATCTGATTTGTTTATTTTCTTTTGGGAATAAAATATGTGTTGATGAGATTTGTAAATGATTGAATTCTGTTATAATTTCTGTTTACACAGCACCACGCTTTTGTTCAGTTAAGATTGTACAGCATTACATGGAGACTTCACATGCATTATCAAAGTGTTTTACTAACATTCTGTTAAAATTCACACTAAGTTGTTACCAAATGTTCTGCCTCTGCAAATTTTTGTTTGCTGGAGCTTTTGTTCATCTCTATCTGCTGTTTGTCTTTCAGATTACAGAGATGGGGAAAGATTTCCTTCCAGACTGGCTACACTGGGATTCCAGCAGTGGTATTCTGCAGGGTCTGCCCTTAGATGAGGATAAAGGAGTCCACTACATCTCCGTATCCATCTCCAACAACACAAAAGCTTCCTCTTCTTCAGAGGTGTTTTCCATTGAGGTGCACCCTGAAGACCACGTGGATACAGATCCTGCCCAGCCGCTGTCTAACCAAGCTTTCACCGAAGATAGCATCCATCCTTTCATGTGTGGTGGCGAAGAGCCAGTCACAGTGCTGACCGTGATCCTGGACGCTGATCTGACAAAGATGAGCTCACAGCAGAGGGTGGAGCTCTTGGATAACATGGGGAGCTTCTCCGGGGTGGGGCTCCAGTACATGAAGATGCTCCCTGTCGTCAACAACAGGCTGTTTGACATGTCTGCGTTCATGGCTGGGCCTGGGAATGCCAAAAAGGTCAGTGGGTGAATGATCGATATATAAATGGAAACCTGTAAGTGAGTACGGGTGAAAATGAAGACGTATCATGCTGATAATTGGTGCTTTTCTTCTTAGGTGGTGGAGAATGGTGCTCTGTTGTCATGGAAGCTTGGCTGCTCACTGGACCAGACCACAGTTCCAAATATTAACAATGTCCAGGGTCCTGCAAAGGAAGGCACAATGTCAGCAAAGTTGGGATACCCTGTGGTGGGGTGGCACATCGCCAACAAGAAGCCCCATGTCCCTAAGCGTGTGAGGCGTCAGTTAAACAACACTCCAACACCTGTTTTGTCTGTGGTCCCTCCAACAGTTGTAGTGGAGCCACCAGTGAGGATAATCCCCACCCTCTCTTCTCCGTCGATTGCAGCACCAACTGAAAGTTCTGCTCCTCCTGTAAGAGGCCCAGTTCCCCTCCCTGGAAAGCCTACAAACAGAATCCGTGACCCTATCTCACACACCCCAACGGTGGGGCCTTCTCCACCAACAAAAGTGATGGAGACCACCAGTACCATTTCCATCCAGCCAACCACAACCAGGCCTATTTTTGTGGAACCCACTGCCAAACCACCCAGACCCCCAAAAAGCACCAGGACACCCAAGAGGCCCAAAACCACTCCATCATCTAGAGATCCTTCTAGAACCTCAACTACCAAACCGCCTAGGCGCACCACACCATCACCTGGTGTCGTTCCTGATCCAAAGAATAAGGCACCGATCTTGAGGAATGCTGTTGACAAGGTCAGTGCATTTGTGGGGACTTACTTTGAAGTAAAGATCCCATCCGATACTTTCTTTGATAAAGAGGATGGAACAACAGATAAGCTGCGACTCACTTTGAGACAGAATCACAATGAAGTGGTTGGAGAAGGATCATGGATCCAGTTCAACACAACCAGTCAGCTCCTCTACGGCCTGCCTGACCTCCAACATGTGGGGAAACACGAGTACTTCTTGCAGGCAACTGACAAAGGTGGCCTTTTTGCCATAGATGCTATTGAAGTCTGTGTGAATCGCTGGCCCACCAATGACAAAACCCCTGCCATTTTCACAGCCCGCTTCGATGGAGATCCACGTTCAGTAACCAATGACATCCACAAAAAAATTCTTCTGGTTAAGAAGCTAGCCTATGCCCTGGGGGACCGCAACAGCAGCACAGTGACTTTAAGGAATATCAGCAAAGGGTCTATCATAGTCGAGTGGACCAACAACAGCCTACCACAGGACCCATGTCCAAAGGATCAGCTCGCAGTCATGAGCAGAACCCTTGGCGATGCTGATGGACGACCCTCGCAGGCCTTTAGATATTCCATGGAGCCTGAATTCAAACCAATTGATGTTAAAGTCAAAGGAAAAGCAAGCTGCCGAAGATTTTCTTTCATCCCACCGGGAGAGATTGATATAGTGGCACCTACAACAATGATTACAGGTCAGGAATCGGGTCGACAGAGCACAGATGACGTCTACCTTCACACAGTCATCCCTGCTGTGGTGGTGGCAGCCATCTTGCTGATTGCAGGAGTCATTGCAATGATTTGCTACAGGAAGAAGAGAAAGGGCAAGCTCACCATTGAAGACCAGGCCACTTTCATTAAAAAGGGTGTGCCAATTATCTTTGCAGACGAACTTGACGACTCAAAGCCTCCTCCGTCCTCCAGTATGCCCTTGATCCTCCAGGAAGAAAAACCTCCTCTTCCTCCCCCTGAATATCCCAACATTGCCACACCAGAGACCACCCCCTTAAATCAAGAGCTTCTGGGAGAGTACACAGCTCTCCGAGACGAGGACCCTAATGCGCCTCCCTACCAGCCGCCACCTCCTTTCACCACTCCAATGGAAGGCAAGGGCTCCCGTCCCAAGAACATGACTCCCTACAGATCTCCACCCCCCTATGTGCCACCCTAAGACTTGTTTAACCCCGCCCTGAAAGGGTGGGGGTAAAGAGGATGCCTGAGGAACTGTGACGGTTTCCATTCTGGTGTTTGTCTGTCTGGACATTTACAGGGAGAGATGACAAGAGGTGCTAAAGTATACAACAGCAACAGGGGGACTTCGGTTTGGGAGCGGGAGGACTGGGTTGGGTGTTTTTTTTTTATGGAGGACAGATGGGATGGCTGGTTGAAACAGCTGGGAGGGACTACTGTTTTAGTGGTAGCCCAGCTACTACAGTGGCCTAAGACAAACAAAGTCTTGTCACACTGGGCTTGTGGTTCGACCAGTAGGTCAGAAGTAACAGCAACAAGGAGAAATGCTCTCCCATCCCAGCTTTATGTTTTTTCTCAGATTTGGATACTGAATTCTACTTTTTTTTCTTCTTTTTTTCTCTGGACTGGAGTGTTTTCCTAACAACCTTCTCCTGTCTCGCTTTGAAACAATACGAGAACATGATGAACTGTCATCAAACCACTGCAGGCAACAACTCGTGTTTTTTTAAATGGACAGTGAGATTCTCAGTGCCGGAAAAGACATCACAAGGATCTCAGATCACCCCTGCAGACGACGCAAAAGAATCGGAGGCCGAAGTGTGTGAGTGTGTGTGAACAAATGGGTGTGTTTATTCAGATACGATACGGTTTGCCTTTTAACACTAGTTGTCTGTTTCTATCCTTATTCACAATGTCTAGTAAAGCTGAGAATAACAAGGTAGCCTAAATACGATTTAGAGATGAGTAATATGTTGTTTTTTTTTTTTTGTTTTTTTTTTGTTGTTTTGTTTAATTTGGTTTTGAGATTCACTGTTTATCTGGAAGACCTTCTGATAGATTCTTCTAATTTTCTGGTGGTGGAAGAAATAGTAAAGAAAAGGATTGCCTCCCATAAATAACATGCAGGAGATTTTTATTCCTGTTTTTTGTACAACAGCCAGTATCTCAGTTACATGTGCTAAATGCCAGTTTCAGCAAACAGCAAATCAGATCCAAACAGGAAAAACTGGGCTTGGAAAGTCGATGGGAGGACAGTTTTTCTTTTATTATTGAATACAAAGATTTATAGTTTTATGTTTATTTCATTTCTGATTTCAGTTTAGCAACATGACATTAGCATAACTATAATAAGCATGGAATACTGTGGAATGCCATTTTAGTTGCCGTTTGGTTAAACATATGGTTATGGATGCCTAAAATAAGAACATAATGATGAAGCTAAGACACATGAAGTAAACGCATATTTTACACCACTTTTATTTTGCTTATCCATTTGTTGCTTTGTCTGATCCAGTCATGTGGTCACACCTCATTTGCATGTAGAAATTAGCGCAACATTAGAAAGTTGTCATCTCAAGGTTGTCTTTTTGTTACATATTTCTGAGCTCATTCGTATTTCACAGATTATGCTCAAAGTATGCGGTTTTGCAAGTGTTTTACATGCATTTTAAACATGCAAAATACATATTTTGCACATAGCAAACACCATTTTGAAACATTTCCATATAATGACGTGTGAAATCTTAGGGAATACATATACAGGTATCACATACATGATTACTCTGTTTTCCATAGAATTATGTATTTATGGAAAGTCTTTCAGGAACATTTTCATGGAAATCCATGTGAAAATCCATGGGATTGCATGTGGAAACCAGGTAGTTTTGTATGATCATGTTAAGATACGTCAGACTTAAGCATAAACCCATGTGTAAAGCCATGTTTCCCATGTGAATTTACATGAAAATGTTCCAAAACCACACAGGTTCTGTGGTCAAAATATGTGTTCCACAGGTGCAAAGCTACATGGGAAAAATGTGTTCTTTCAGTAAGGAACAGGTATATTTGTTGACATTATTTAATAAATATTGTGTGAAATGGCATTCCATAGGACACCAGCTCTGCCCTTCAAGCCTCTCAACATAACATTCTACAAACTCGTTAACAGGATGAACCCGCCTGCAATTTATACTGGACAGGGGTAATTATTTTTTCTGTAATGAGGCAGTACTTCTCTCCAGTCGTTTGCCACTGTACCAGTTGGAACTGTAGAGATTTTCACAATTTAGAGGACATACAGGAGACTATTGTGGCTGAGATTCATATCTAAGTAGAAACGTTAAATTTCCAGTAGTAAATTCACTGAAAAACAGTCAATGAAAATCTCCTTGTAGTTCTTTTTTTCCCTTTTTTTAGCATTTTTAATTACGCCTCAAATTGTTTTGATTATTAAAGGAATCACAATTAATGATTAGTCTTCAATGATTTGTAAAATGTTATCCTAGAATTATGATTCAGTTATGTACACTTTATGTTTTGATTTTTTTGTTGTTTTTGTCATGGGTCACATATTTTAGCGTGTGTTTGCATTTCCACTGTATCTTCCACAGAGATTGAACGACCCATATTTTATGTAATCACACATTTAATTTTCACACCTTTCATGTTTAAGGATGACTTTCAGCTGAGTGACCCTTTGCAATAATAATGTCCGGCGTGGTCGCTCTGCGGCCGGTCGCTGCAGGCTCACACAAGTGACTCGTATCGTCATGATGTTGGTTTTTCACAGGATGCCAAGAATTTTATTTTTTCCTCTTTTTTTTGGGCTTATCAAGTGTGCATTGTAATAATAAAACCAACTGGTACCTTAAACCGAGCAGTGGTCCACCTTGTCGTTCATGAGTGTGACTTGGCTCATCCTTGCAGGTTCCGCTGGGAAGTTTTCCGGCCATGAAAACATCTCTTGATGTCATTGTCCTCCATCAAACCCTGACTGATGTCTGTCCTTGGAGTTTTCTATCACTGTCATTCTGCTGGTGCTCCCACTTATCCTTGAACTGATGAATTGGCCTGAAGTCCTCCTGTGGACTTTAAGGGAGGTAACTGTCTCAGGTATTTTGGACTTGTTGGACCAGTTCTACTGCTGTCTGTTTTCTACTAAATTATTCTGCCTTTGAATGACTTGCTGGGTGATTGAGTTTGAAAGCTCTGGCCATTAAAAAGTCTCTGGCGTGACAACAGTCTCTCGGCCCGGTCCGTGTTGTCTCCCACTGCATACAAATGATTCGGATTGATTACGTAGAATATTGAGTAGATGTAAACAGTTGCCTTCTCTGTGATAATTCATGACAGAGTTTAATTTGAGGCTGGGGGAAGTTCCCTCAACATATCCAGCTTCTAAAATGACTTAAGCGGATCCTAGTGATAACAAAGATTAATGGAAGATTGATCCCTTTGTGGGATGGCTGGATGTGACCAGGACTCAGGTGTCGAAATAAATCAGCCCAGTGTTTATATGACAGGTAAAGGTGGCCCCATCAACTAATCCCCATCTGATGTCTTCATGAAAACCAATTAGAGGAAATGGGCATAAAAATGGATTTGGCTCAGACACACCACAACATAACCTCACATTAGAAACATTTTTCTCCACTGGGTTGAAAATCTGATGCGAAACAAGTCATGAGTTGCGTTTTACAAACTTTAATAAGATACCTGCAAAGAACCGAAGCAGCTCGGTCTATCAAATGCGAGTTGATAAAATTACAACTTCCTCTGGAACTGTAGATACTTATGGATTAAAATTCCTGTTCTGAGTGGCAGGGTTATAAAAGTATAAAAGTTCAAACCAAAAATTCTCCATTCAGCAGCTCCAGCAGGAAATTCCACTCTTTCTAACGACATTTAGAAAAATAACATCTGCTAGTCATGTTGGAGATGGCAACCATCATCTGTGTTGAAAACTCCAGGTTGAATTACCCATCAAGGAAGCAATGGTTTTTTCTCTCTTTTCTGCTCTGCTGAGATTTTTAAAACACCACACAAATGTTTGTTTTCTTCTTTTCCTTCATTCAGATCAGAATCTAGAGCCACTGATTCCTCCACTTCATATTTCTCCTTCACCCCTGCACAGAAAACCTCTTCCAGTAGACCTTCTCCAAAAGTAGATGTAGATGTTCTCCTCTTTCAAAGATCTCTGCAAAGTGATTGAATATTAATGAACAGATGAATTCCAAGTCCCTCAGATGTCAGTTTTTCTTTCTTTTTTTTTTTACCTGTCTTGTCCAGCATCTTTGCAAACAGAATGGTTGTCTGGCTGCTGTTTGGTGGCGGGCAAATTTACTCAATCGAGTAGGGAATTATACTACATGTATAAAGTCCCTCTTGATGATATGAAAACTTTATTAAATCAAAATCTTAATGCTGGACTCGACCGGAAGGGACAGAGAGAGAGAGAAAGAAAGAATAGGGAGGGGAGAGAGGGGGGCAGAAAAGGAGTGGGGAGTGTGGGTAGGGACAAAATACACCATACAGAAAACCGTGTAATCCACACTACTTACAACATATACAAATAAAACCGTTGCCCTTGTAATTAAAATATCAATGTGTGCTCCAAACACAGATTTTAAAAAAGTCTGGGAATTGATACATATGAAAAAGTAATAAACTAACGGTACTGTATCGACACGAAAAAGAAGAGACTTCTTGAATTTAGGAGTGAAGGACCTGCTGTTTGTCCAGACCTCAACCCAAGGGAGCACTTCTGGAAGCAGCTTGGTCATGTTTTACTTGCCAGAGTGACTAACACAGCCATGCTGGGTGAGGAAGAGGATGCATCCCACAGCCAAAAGTTACCAGACTGCCGAGCAGCATGAAGAGGAGGTACCAAGCTGTAATGGCTGCATATAGATCTTCTATACACTTATAAGGTCCCTAAGATTGGGAAATGAATAAAGTGTAAAATTGAGCCAGTGTGTGTTTTTTTTTCCCTCTTACCATGGGAGGGTGCAATCATCCAATCCAGCAAGAACGTGGAACCAGAGTGAATACCAACAGGATAATATTACAAGGGATTTAAGTATGTTTTTGTGGGGGACTACCCACACGTGTTCATTCCACAGAAGCACCCTAAAAGTTGTACCTTGTAATGGTTTCTAATCAAGTTTTCCAAGTCTGACACTAACTAGTATTATACAAGTGAAGTTGTTTAATTGGTTATTCAGTAATTATTTTACACCTTTATTAATTTTATTCCATAATTATATACTTTTCAAATTAATTTGATATTGATTCAGTGCCTTTCTATACATTTGATATCTAACTGTTGCAGAAAAATGTGTTGTTTTTTTTCAGTCTTGGAGAATAACAACTGAATTTGTGACAATAATGTTTACAAAAAAACTGACTCCTTTTTAAGCACTTCCATGGAGAAGATCTCATCAAGCCTACATGAACACATTAGACACAATGTGACTGATGAGTTAAACATGTTTGACTGTAGACTTACTTTTTCATATTATTTTGCCTGATAAAGCTCAGACATGTCGCACTGTCAGTCTCAAAAGAGCCCTTTAACAACTCGTTGAAAACCTGGCAAAGAAAAATACACTTTGCTTGAGTCAGCCGTTTGAAAGATGATTAGTTCTTTCTGGAATTGCGACAGACTTTATGAGATCTAATTTCAGCTGACTGAATTGCCTTTTTTTAAAGGTAATTGAACACTGCCATGAAAGGCACCAGCTTGTACCTTTTGACAATTTTGCAGTTCATTGTTTGAGGAAATGGTTTGTTCACAAGAGCTTCACTGTCCTACTTCTGTTCGAGGGGAAGGTTGATTAAAACCCCTCCATGTCCGCTCGTACCGGCTGCAGTCTTCTGAAAGAGAAAACGTCTGAAGTCTGATGGGGGAGGGGCGGGGGTGTGAACTCCGATGCAGTCAAGGAACTGGACTTTAAATTGGAAATAAATTGACTATCCATTCAGAGGAAGGTCATTCAGAAAACAATTCAGCCGGTCTCTTGCAGTCCAGCTGTTATATCGTAGCCAATGAGGCACTGCTTGAATACAACTGGCCTGCCCTCTCCGCTTACCTGACATGTTGGTATCTCTGAGCACAGGATGTCTGCCCCACAAATATTTGGGGCTGGTTTTCCAGACAGATGTGAGACTACATTTAAATGGCATTCTTAACACAGACTTCAGCAGAAATCCTCCCAGTCATGATGAACAGCCCTGGACTTCTAAATAAACCCAGAGAATTCCTGAAGGCAGATCAGAATTAATCCAGGATTAAATTGAGGTTTAAACTGAACGTCCAAGGGTTCAGGTCTAATTTCAGAGTGGCTATTTTATCGGGCTACTTTATTTGCTCGCAGGGCAGTTGCTAGGAATTCTGGGCCCCCGGAAAGAATATCGCCATGGGCCCCTCTTACCCACTACAGTTGCCACTTTTCTTTGGTAGTTTTCCTCAGTATTCTTTCAGTTTTATTGCCGGTGGCTGGTGTAATTCACCTAATTGTTTCCGTTTTTACATACTAGTATAAGTATAATGTAAATTATGTGTTGTTAGTTTTCTAACAATGGTCATTCTCATGCTTTAAAACCATGGTATTATACCTCTGATTGCAAATACATTTATAATTAACCACTCAACAAATAGATAGGATTCTGTTGTCGCCAACAAAGCACTGATGTGTAAAAGACAAAACTCAAAAGTGTCCTGGCTCAAAATATTCGGTCGTTTCACCGAAACCTCATTTAGAATTTAACTATTTGAGTAGTTATTTGTAAAACAGACAGGAAGTAAAATACTTTGCTGTAACAAAAAAAAA